>APFE031208498.1:153624-168981 GCA_000404065.3 Pinus taeda
TTTCTCTTTTGAAGATAATCATTGTTCCAAAACGTTTTTAATACTATCATGATATTTTTTACCTTGAAGTGCGTTCCCATTAGGTAAGGTCATCATTTCTTAAGTGCATGTAGTATTTCCAACATTTCCTTCTCATAAATAGCTTTGGGTAAATACTTTCCTTTGATTGGATGACTTTCAATACCAATGGGTCTTCCTTCTTACATTAGAACAACACCAATTCCACTTCCTGAGGCTTAACATTCCACAATAAAGGTTTTTGTAAATTATGGCATAACTAAGACTGGTGCTCGGCACATTTCCTCTTTAAGATGCTCAAAGGCCTTAGTTGCTTCTAGAGTCCAAGAAAATGCATCTCCCTTTAGTAATTTTGTTAGAGGTTTTGTTATTCTCCCATAATTCTTAACAAACTTGCAATAATACCCTCTCAACCCGAGAAATCCTCACAGATTCTTTATGTATGTGGGGATTTTCCATTCCTTAATGGCTTTAATTTTGTTAGGGTCTATCTTAACACCTCATGAGATATAATATGACCTAGATATTCAACCTGTTTTACTCCAAAGTAACATTTGGAGCTTTTTGCATATAATTGTCTCTCCTCTAATAGCTTGAGCACCCTGTCAACATGGTCAACATTATCCTTCTAAGACTACTTGTAGATTAGTTTATCATCAAAAAATACTAACACAAATTTTCTAAGGAAGGGCTTGAAAATGGAATTCATCAAACCTTGAAATGTGGAAGTTGCATTAGTAAGGCCAAAAGGAATGATCAAAAATTCATAATGACCCTCATGAGTTATGAATGTTGTTTTTGGAATGTCTTCAGTATTCATTCTAATTTTATGATATCCCGAACAGAGATCCATCTTGGTGAACTAAATTGATCCATGTAATTCATCCAACAATTCATCAATGAAAGGAATGGGAAATTTATATTTAATAGTGAGCTTCTTCAGCTCCCTATAATCCAAACACATATGCCATGATCCATCCTTCTTCTGCACCAATACTGCTGGAGTAGAGAAAGAACTTCGACTAGGTTCAATTATACCCGCCTCTAGCATTTCCGCAATGATACATTAAATTTCACTCTTTTCGGCATAATGATATATGTAAGGTCTGATGTTTGGAGGAACACTTCCTAGAATCAAATGAATAGCATGATCATGATCATGAATGGGTGGGAGGTATTTGGTAGTCTCAAACACCTTGGAATGATTTTCGAATCCTTTTTGGGAATCTAGAGAAATAGATGATTTCGATGTTTGAACCTCTAATGAGCATAATTGTGAAATTATGCCCTGTTTTTCTTTCTTCTAAAGATTTTTCATGCCATTATAGCTGATTATCTTTCCTCGTTTCCCTGAAATACCCCTTAATTCATCTTCCCTTCCTTCCCAAAAAAATTCAAAAAAAGTTCTTGAAAATTGAAAGCTATCATCCTCAAAGATTGTAACCATTGGACTCCTAGTACAACATCACCACCACCCATTGGAATGGAAAACATTGGATTACTCAATACATATTTCCCCATGGTTAGCTTGATATTATGGAACTTTCTTGAGAAATTTATAGTTCCTCCATTTGAAACCATCACTTGACACTCTGGTGCTGGATATAGGAAGTAATTCAATTCCTTGGCTATCTTACAATGAATAAAATTATGCGTAATACCTTAATCAATCAACATTATTACTTTTTTCTTCTTGATATATCCTTCTATCTTGAGAGTTTGAGGAGTGCTAATTCCTGCCAATTCATTACAAGACATGGTCGGATACATTTCTTCTTTCTATGGCATTGGTTTTGGTGTATATCCTCCTCTTTTGAAGTTTCTTGTTCATTTTCTTCCTCCTCTTCACAAGCTATGCAGAATAATTTCTTCTCGGCACACTTATGACCTTTAGTGTATTTTCTATCACAATTGTAACAAAGCAATTTTTCTCTTTTTTCCTCCAATTGTTGTGGCCTCAATTGTAGGTTGTGGAAGACTAGGAGCAATAGAACTTCCATCTTTATAGTTGTGAGTGGTAGACTTCCTTGTTGCCATAATTTTTCTTTCAACTTTTCTTGCCACCTCGAATGCCTTCTCCAATGAATCAGGTTCCCAAAGGCGAACCTCATATTGGATTTTATCTTTTAAAGTCCCTATGAAGACATCAATCCTTTGCCTCTCTGGAATTTTTGTTACCCTAATATTAAATTTTTGGAAGTCTTCGATGTGCTTTTCCATTAAACCATCTTGTTTGAGATTTACCAATTGGCTAACAAAGGTGTTTCTCTTTGTATCTTCCTAATGTGCTATTATTTCCTCCCTAAAAATTGACTAGGTGATAAGTAGTTTACGAGAACAAATCCATATATACCATACAAACTGATTGGGTTCTAAATATAAAGATGCAATACATACCATTTGTAAGGGTTACACATCTTGTAGAACAAAATGTTGATCCATATGTAGTATCCATGTTACCAGATCCTTGCCACCAAACTTCCTAATATCTATGTTTGGAATGTGATGGTTCTTAAACCCCACATTCAAGTCTCTAAAATCATAATTCATATTCCTTTTGTCCTCATCGTGATATTCATGGATTACATTGTCATCAACGAGAAGCTTTTCTTGCAATAACCTTGTCAATCCTTCCAACTTGACATTCATCGCATCCATGTCTACTTTAAAAACCTCCATGTTACCTTTTATACCATCCATGTCCAATTTTAAGACATCAATGTCCCCTTCTAGTTCATCTTTGGTTTCTCTTTCTGAGAGCGAAAATTATTGCACTTGGTCCCGTGATTTTGATATATCACGCTACAATTCTTCCTCTTCATGACTTATAGTAGAGCTTTATGAGGGATTAATGGATTTAGAATTATTTTGTTTGGGAATTACTGATATCTATGCTTCAATATTACTTTTAAAGCACTTCAAAATTATTTTTGAAACATAAGTTATGCAAAATTAAAAAATACACACTTTTTTCTTTCTTTTTAGGAGCTCGATATTGCAACTGTTGTGTCTTTGTAATTTCGGATATCCACATCTCAAATTAAGCTCTGTGGTAGCCCTCTAAGTCTTCTTTCCAACTCCACAAGTCATACCAAAATTGGATTATTCAAGGCAGAGTTATGCCCAATATCCCACGATGACCTGATTATCGACTAGTTCAGTGGAGCGAACTTGTACGGAGTGCCACGTGTCACTGTTTCGACATTTGACCTTGAAAATGATACACAAAAAACTACAATCCGTGAAATTTCAGCCACATATTCTAAAATTCAAATCTGATGCTCATAGAGAAATTTATGATGATTTTCCTTAGGTCGCTTGTTTGAGATTTAACTTTATATCCTGCAAAAACCCTAACTTCTTCAGATGATATCTCTGAAATTATAGTGAACCAAGATCCAAAATTTGTACACGACATTCATGACAATTTCCTCTCCACGTGATCAGAATTTCTTCTAAAACCTCATAGAAAAAAAGTTATAGCAAAAATTCCAATATGTCCTATTTGAAGAAGAGAAACCCTAGAATCCAAAGCTCTGAAACCAAATGTTATGCAACCAATTAAAAAAAAAGATAGATAAATGACTTAAAAATTATCCTCTTTGAGGGGGAAACCTCCTTTACATTACATAAATGAATAGTTCTTGGATGATACAAATTACAACGCCTCCTTTGTAAATATAGGAGTATAAGGGGTCTTCTTTCCAACTCCACAAGTCATACCAAGATTGGATTATTCAAGGAAGAGTTATGCCTAATATCCCACGATGACCTGATTATCGACTAGTTCAGTGGAGTGAATTTGTACGGAGTGCCACGTGTCATTGTTTTGACATTCGACCTTGAAAATGATACATTTGACATTCTGATGCTCATAGAGGAATTTATGATGATTTTCCTTAGGTCACTTGTTTGAGATTTAATTTTATATCCTGCGAAAACCCTAACTTCTTCAGATCATATCTCTGAAATTACAGTGAACCAAGATCCAAAATTTGTACACAACATTCACGACAATTTCCTCTCCACGTGATCGAAATTTCAACTTCTAAAACCTCATAGAAAAAAAGTTATAGCAAAAATTCCAAGATGTCCTGTTTGAAGAAGAGAAACCCTAGAATCCGAAGCTCTAAAACCAAATGTTATGCAACCAATTAAAAAAAAAAAGATAGATAAATGACTTAAAAATTATCCTCTTCTAGGGGGAAACCTCCTTTACATTACATAAATAAATAGTTCTTGGATGATACAAATTACAAGGCCTCCTTTGTAAATATAGGAGTCTAAGGGGTCAAAATATAATCAGAGCCTACATATCAAAAGTAATATAAGGGCACAACAATAACAATAGTGGGTTTCTATGGGGCACAATAATAACAGTATGGAAGCTAAATGGGCACAACAATAACAATAAGGGTTCTATACTAAAGATAACAATAAGGGAGCTACACTAGTATTATAGGAATCTAACAGGGTGATTGAAAGGCTTTGGTCACATGCATGCATTGTCATGGGAGCAACTAAGGGTTTAGGATAGTAAAAAGATAAGTTGTCTCAGGGGTTAAGCACCTAGAAGGGTTGGTTACCTCCTGAAGGGTCTGTAGCTCCTGGGGAAGGTCACTTTGGTTGTGTTTTGTCAGTTCCACTTCCCTAACTATACTTTGGGAGTTAAATGACATCATAATAGCCTCTTGTCACATGTTTACCCCAGTGGACCAGTTAGCTTGGATAAATGTGGAAGGAGGGAATTACAGAGTGGTATTAGAGCATGGTTCACCCCTTGGATTGGATGGGTGGTGCGTTGGTCATGCATTCATGTCGGTTGCATATATGTGTTCTCTATGATTGTGGTCTATGTACTTATTATGTATCCATGGTGGTGGTCATTGTTGCAGTGGTGTCTCCATTTGAAAGTGGATGGTGTGTTATTGGATGTGGCTATCATGAGTATATGTCAGTTATGCATTGGTTATGCATGTCAGTGCTTATATATTGTTATGCATACATTGATATGGTTGTACTTGTCATGCATGAGGTCATGGTATGTGGTTGGTATGATCAAGGATCGATAACTGAGATATCCTCCCTTGAACTATATTGAGGTTTGTTGATTATGTTATGTTTTGGTTTAAGGTGACATGGTGTACTTGTAGGAAAGAGATTAAAGATTACTAGCAAGATGGTAAACTACATTTCACGAGATTCTCCCTATGGGTCGGATGAGAAACATGGTGGTGGGAATTGTTCTGACTTAGAAAACACATTGAGAAGTTTGAAGGGAGGAATAAGAAGTTGCAAGGCAGATAATGATAGAATCATGCATGCACAAGAGAAACAAGAAGTTAATGCAGTAATCCTTCAAATTTTGTTAGAATTACATAGACAAGGATGACCTTGGATCAACCATGGTCAAGAGGACAAGAAAAATGGGGCATATGGAAGTAGATCTCATGGTGGGCACAGGTCGGACAGAGATGACATGATCAAAGATGGCATGCTCTTGGATACTCCAAATAGGAGAGGTGATGGACACAGGCTCTATTCTAGTTCTAGTTCTGATCGACACTATGATCGTCATCACTATCATCCTTACAAGAGGAGTGACATGGGACACTTTCCATAAGAGTTCAAGAAAGCAAGGCCACCTACCTTTGATGAGTATTTGAAGAAGTCAGAGGATGCGGAGGCATGGCTACTTGGGATGAAGAAGTTCTTTGAGCTGCATGATTACACTGAGAATATGAAGGCTAGGATAACTATCTTCAACCTCAAAGGGAAAGTAGACCTCTGGTGGGAATATGTTAAGGGGGTTAGAGACGTTAGGATAGAGGAGTTTAGTTGGTATGAATTCAAGAGACTTTTTAGGAAGAATTACTTGTCAGAGAGATACTATGACATCAAAACCAAGGAATTCTATGAGCTAAAGATGGGAATGATGACAAATGAGGAGTACATGATTAAGTTCTTATAGTTATTGAGGTATGTACCATATCTTAAGGATGAGAAGGAAAAAGTTCAGAGATTTGTCAGTGGATTTTCATTAACATTTAGAGATCAGATTGAGTATTATGAGCCTTAGTTTCTTGAGGAAGTTATTGGGAAATTGAAGCATTATTATGAGTAGTCAAAGCGCAAGATATAATATCAGAAAGGTTAGCAAGGGAAATAAAAATATAAAGGTAAATGGTGGCTGAAAAGAACAAGGCATCATGATGTAGGTGAGAAAGAAAATGTTGCACCTTACAAGAATTTTAATGGGTCACAACGTGGAGAGCAGCAAAATAAAGGTGATGGTACAGGACACTTCCAGTGTTAGACATGTGGTAAGGAGCATCCTAAGAGGGATTGTCTACAAAATCATGGTGGTAGGACTCAAATTTACAGTGCATAGGAAGTGAAAATAGTTGGGGATGTTGGGCAGAGCATTCCATAGACTTATGCAGCATTGGACAAGAAGCATGCATATCACCAGGAAACTATTATCGAGATGGACGATAAGCTTTATGATCAAATTGTTTCCATTTTGATTGACCCTAAATCTAATTATGGTTATGTTAGTCTTAGACTGGTGGATAAGTGTGGTTTGAATAAAAAAGTACATGCAAAATCTTGGTTAGCTCAATTGGCTACATGTACAAAGAAGATATTGTATCATTGGGTAAGAGCTTGTTCATTCGAGTTAAATGGTATGCCTACCTCATCACATTTGAATATATTGCTGTTAGGATCATATAATATGATTTTGGGTATGGATTGATTGTATCTTCGTAGGACTAAGGTGGGATGTTATCAAAAATATATTGGGTGTTTGGATGACAATGGAGAACAAAGGAACTTGTTGGGTAAGAAGAAGGCAACATCAGTTAGAATGATGACAACTATGCAGGTAAAGCGCAGTTGCAGAAAAGGGTATGTGTCATTTGTAGTTCATATTTCTAGTGATAAAGGTAAGGATGTTGAGGATGCAGAGGTATTAAGCAAGTACACGATCTTAAAATAGTTTTATGATGTGTTTTCAGGAGAGATTCAGAGTTGTCTCCTCACAGAGAAGTGGATTTTTTTATTGAGTTGGTACCAAGGGCATCACCAACATTAAAGGCATTGTACAGGATGAGTACGCCGGAGTTAGTAGAGCTGAAGTTACAATTGAAGGAAATTATTGACAAGGGATACATTAGGCCAAGTGTATCACCTTGGGGTTCACTGGTGTTGTTTTTGAAGAAGAAGGATGGTACACTCAGGTTGTGCATTGATTAAAGGCAGTTGAACAAGGTGACCATCAAGAACAGGTACCCGTTGTTGAGGATTAATGACGTGTTCAATCAATGGAATGGAGAAGTAGTGTCAAAGATTGATTTGAGATCAGGATACCATCAAGTATGGATCAAGGAAGAGGACATATATAAGATTGCTTTTAGGACAGGGTATGGGCATTATGAGTTTGTTGTAGTTCCATTTGGCTTGACTAATGCTCCAACTGCTTTTATGTGCTTGATGAATAGTGTATTGCATCCTTATCTGGACAAGTTTCTTATTGTATTCATTGATGACATATTGATATATTCTAAAAATGAGGAAGAGCATGTCAATGACTTAACAGCAGTGTTGATATTACTAAGAGAGAATTAGTTGTATTCCAAGCTTAGTAAATGCAGTTTCTTTTAAACAAAGGTAAATTACTTGAGACATGTTATTTCCAAGGAAGGAATAACAGTGGAGCTAGAGAAGATAAGGGCTATTATGGAATGGGAAACTCCTATAAATGTGGATGAGGTAAGATCATTTATGGGTCTAGCAAGTTATTATAGGAGGTTCATTGTGAAATTATCTCGCATTGCATATCCTATTACACCACTATAGAGGCAAGGTAAGAAATTTATATGGAAAAATGAATGTGTATCTAGTTTTGAGAAATTGAAGGTGAAAAATGATCCATTATTAAAGATTGCATGTCCAGACAAAGAATTTGTGGTGCGCACAGATTCTTGCAAGAGAGGAATTGGTGGAGCCCTTATGAGGGAAGGATGGGTAGTATGATATGAGCCACAAAAATTGAATGAGCATGAGTAGAATTATCCAACACATGATCTTGAGTTGGAAGCAATCATCCATGCATTAAAGATGTGATGACACTATCGTCTTGGTAGGAGGTTTGTATTGATGATTGATCACAGTGGATTGAGGTATCTATTTGACCAACCGAATTTGAATTCTAGGAAAGCTAGATGGTTGGCCACAATTAGTGAGTTTGAATTTGAGATCAGGTACATCAAGGGCAAGGAGAACAAGGTTGCAGATGCTCTTAGCAGGAGAGTATAGTAGCTATGACTTCTTATGAGATAGACTTACAAGATCATATTTTATAGGCAGGACAACAAGTTAGTAGGTACATGGAACTTATGCACAGGTTACAATAGGGTACAAGTGGTTAGGATGTGGACTATCATCTTATCACAGATGGTTTAGAAAGATTTAGGGATAGGATATATTTTTCAAATGACATCAATCTCAAGAAGACTATCTTGCAAGAGTTTCATGAAAATTTTTATTCGGGACACCCAGGATACTATAAGACATTGACAGTAGTGAACAAGTTTTATCATTGGCCGAATCTGAAGAAGGAAGTGACAGAGTTAGTGGATATACGTTTTGACTATCAGCAGGTGAAAGTTGAATGTAAACATATAGGTGGACAACTACAATCAATTTTGATTCCAGAGTGGAAGTGGAAGGTCATTTCCATGGATTTCATCATAGGTTTGTCGAGGAAATATAGACAACATGATTCCAACATGGTTGTGATAGACATGTTGATAAAGGTAGTGCACTTCATTTTAGTAAAATATACGTATTCAGCTAGTGATGTGGCACAGGTATTCATCAGAGATGTAGTGAGGTTGCATGGTGCTCCAAGAAATATTGTATCAGAGAAGGATGCTAAGTTCACTTCCAAGTTTTGGAAGGAGATGTTTGAAGGTTTGGGGATAGAGTTGGCCTTCTTCACAACTTATCATCCACAAATATATGGACAGACAGAGAGGGTCAACAGGATATTGGAGGACATTTTAAGGATGTGATGCATCAACGAAGGAGATGGGAGGAGCATCTTCCATCGGTTGAGTTTTATTATAAAAATGGGTATCAGGAATCACTGAGGATGAGTCTCTTTGAGGCACTATATGGGTGTAGTTGTAATATTATCATCAATTGGAGTGATCTAATGAACAAGGTATTGATAGGACTAGACATGTTGGTAGAGTTGGAACAAGAAATGTAGGTTACCAAGAAGATATAAAGGCAACATGGGACAGGAAGAAAAGTTATGCAGATCAGAACAAGTTGTTTGAGGAGTTTCAGGTTGGGGAACATGTGTATTTGTGCATCAAGCCAAAGCAGAGCTCCTTGAGGATTGGATCATGTTCTGAGCTGGAACCTCATTTTTGTGGACCTTTCAAGATTCTTGAAAGGATTGGACCAGTAGTCTATCGACTTGCACTACCTCCGAAAGTAAAATTCCATGATGTTTTCCATGTGTCCTTACTTAAGAAGTATGTTAAATATGTTGATCATGTGATTGACCGGTTTGTAATGCACGTGGAGCAAGATGGAGAATTCTAGGAAAAACCTCAAGGTATATTGTAGAGAAAGATGGTCATGCTCCATAACCAAGTAATTGAGTAGATTAAAGTGCAGTGGAAGCACTTTGGGTCAGATGAAGCTACATAAGAGATGGTGGATCAGATGTAGGTTATGTATCCTTCTTTATTCGCTAGTTGAGTGAATGTTTTTGGTATATGTTTTGGTGTGACATTTTGGTATATGTACATATGTATATGGATCTAAATACTTCCATGAGTTGTGCTATAAATCTTCAATAAGAATTATGGGTGTCATGTTGTTAAGGTTGTTATGTTTTTATGTGTCATGTTGGTTTTATTCTCTATAGGTAGATCGTTGTAAAGATTGCATCAAGCTAAGTTATAATGCTCCATGGGAAGTATTTTTTGCTTCTCAGCAGGCTTATTGGTTGTAGGTGTCATTGAACACCAAGGACGATGTTCCCCCAAGGGGGAGTGTTTTGTAACAACCCTAGTCAAAATTCCATGTAATAAAGTTAATAAAGGAAAAATAATAACCAAGGTCATTGGACACATATTCCAATTTGAATGTTGGGAAAAACGTCCATGTGTAGGTGTTCATTTTGTTTATTATGGCTAAGGAAAATGGCAAAGGCAATGACAAAGGCTTTGGGAAGGCATGAGGAATTAATTGGCATGTTATTTATGAAAATAATGGAAATTATGAGAAAAGGAAGGTGAAAGGTCACAAGTTGCATGTGAGGAGGAAAATGAAGGAAAATAATGGAAAATTGAACAAAGTAGAGGCCTCATTAATACAAAGGATTCTGAGGATCAGTTGGTACCTTTTTGTCAGTTCAGTTTTGGAGCTCTCTCTATTCTCTCTCTCACTCTTGGACACTTAGATTTTTCTTGGAGCACTCTAGCATTGGATCAAGGAAAGCAAAGGAAGGACCAAGGAGGAAAATGAAACCAAATATCAAGCAAGGAGGAGCAACATCTAGTATTTACAACTAAACAATTTGCAGGTATCAATTTGCATGTGTGATTTCCTTACTAGATTTGGCATACATGGTACATGGATGTGTATTATCTTGTTGTCTATTAGCGCATGTCAGTCATGTTAGTCACCGATGATCAAATGTGTTTTTACATGGTTATTTTTAGGGTTTCAGGTCAAATTTTTAGTTTCAAAAAGTTTTTTAATAAAAATTTGATCACCGGTTAAGAAGGTCAATCTCTACTATTCCTTTCAATCTCATGGTCAAAGGACACTATCTTGGTTAAGTAAAATCATTATTAGTAGTCCCATAATAATTTTATTTATAATTCACCTAATAAGCCTATGTTAGGTCACCATTAGGTCACTAGGTTTAATTCTTGAAAGTTGGTCTTTTTATAATTAAATTTCATTTTATGAGGAAAAGTAGAGATCAACTTGGTAACTAAGGTTTTAAAGTCATGTTTTTTATTTCATTTTTTGAAATGAAATACCATCATAAGATCATAAAACTAAAGTGTTAAGTCCATGTATAACTGTTATGGTGGGTCCACTATCATTTTGTGAAGGAAAAATCGATTTTCTCCACTTATAAAGGGTCATCACTCACTCTCATTCACTCCCCATTTTCCCATTACACTTTATAATGCTTCATCTCATCCAATCAAGGTGATTATGTCATACCAAGAGATTTTTTTGCATCCATAACTTGAGTTCTAAACTTTGCTACGCATATACCAGGCAGCTACTCCATCATCTCTCCAAGGTTGTGAGCCCCCTTCAACAGTTTCCTCCATCATGTTAACATTGTTCCACTGCTAAGATAGGTTTTTGGTCTATCTTAAGGTTCAATCTTCTCTCTCAGCTATGCTTATTATGTCTTATGTCTACCTCCTAGGTTTTTTGAATGCAATTAGCAAGTTTTTCATCCTTTTCATGTCAAATTACTACTAAAACTTATATCTATTTGCTTCTAAACCATCATTGATCCTAAGTACACCCTCCATCAAATGCACTCCAAAAACATGTCAATTTCACCTAAACCCTAGACATATTACTCCCTCTAAACCACAAGACTGTGTTTTCCTTGTTTGGAAACCTCCTACTCACCCAAATCTTATAATTCCATTTTCCCTCACTTCCTAAAATCCCTCAATATCCCCCCAATTTTTCTTGGAATTTTTTCATATCCCTATCCCCCTCATTTCCCTAAACTCCCTCACATCTATTGAACATCCCCTGTTTTCGCATAGTCAAAACCCTAGTTTCTATCCTAAGAGCTAATTTTTGAGTTGGAATCTAAAACCTCTTAACAAAGGAAGCATCGGGGAGGACATGTCATCAGACATGAACCTATATCAACCCATGAGGTCTTATCATCTCCCTTCATTAGGAAATCATTTGAAGATGCATGTTGCCTTACATTTTGTTAGAGAGTTGAAGAATTGAAGTATCATGACCAATTGACTAGTGCTTTTACCACCAAACTTAAAAGGGAAAAGTGACCATAACAGGAGTTCAATTCACTGTTTCAAGGAAAATTATCTCCACATCGAAAAGATTCCAAAAACTAGAGAAATCTAGTTCAAAAGAGAAGACCTTGACCTTCAAAACTACAAGATGTACCTAAAGGCACAATACAAAGCAACTCCAACATATATTTTTCCATTTAGACATTTGTTGGAAAGGTATACCCTCTAATGAAAATGATCATGAAGTATTTCACATGTGAAGGAAGGTATTCAAGGCTATATAAGTACCACATGAAACTTTTGATGCATTTCACTGGTGTACAACAAATCAATTTGTCTTATTACTTGTACAAAAGTCTAATTAAAATGGCATAAAAGGTACAAAAGTAGGGGAGAATCACTATATTAGTTTTTTCCATCATAGCTTAGTGAAAGTGCTAGTTTGTCATCAATTAGCACGGGCAGATCTATCTTGGGACCATTTTTCAAGTTCAACTTTTCCTCCATCTTCTTCAACTAGGTCTAGTGATGAAACATCACCTTCAAGCTCGCCAATGTGGCAAGAGGTTGGTTCTTCAAGCAGACAAACCAAAAGGAATGACAGGGCAAAAGTGTCTCAAAAATATTCCAGAGGTGATAGGCTTATGTTTTCTCAAGGGATTGTTGAAACGACCAAGCCTACAACAAGTAAATAGACAATCTTCTCATAGCATGAGGAGTCCTCTCATTCGGGTACAAATGTATCGGATATGGAGAAAGGATATGAGGGTAGAATTGAAGATCAGATCATAAGGGATAAGGAGGCTAAGATGAAGAGATTGGAAGGCAAATTGGTAGAGGAAAATGCTCTAATAGCATGACTGCAACAAGAGAATATGCAATTGAAAGTGAACCTAATGATTCAAGATAAACAAGTAGCTATTTCAAAGAAGAAATATGTAAAGGGAAAAGAAGTGGTTGAAATGAAAGTCTCAAAAGGTAAAGAAAAACAAAGTACATCATGGAGACCAAGAACTAGAGCATCTAAGGGAGTCCTTGAGCTACAAAGAGAGGTTTCTCCACCAAAATAACAGTTTATGGTAAATGACCTAATCACTATAGAAATCAATGAAGATAGCATATATTGGCTTGATAAGATAAGTGGAAACTTGGAGAAGCTCCTTTAGAAGGAAAACAGGGACAATAACTTACAGAGGCATATGGCTATGCATTACTGTTTGGTCAATTTAGTGTGATCTAAATTGCTATTTTATATTGTCAACCCGGGGTTCGTAGACTGACGAAGTGAGGTGTACTATATGTACTTAGATAACCGTTTTCTTAAGTTTTTGTCGTTTTAAGATTTTTAGTTTGTTTTTGGATTTTATTCTTTTCTTAATGTGTGGTGATGAAAGTGAAGTGTGAAGTGTGTGGAGTGTGAATGGCTATGATTTCTATGCTTGAAAAATACTCAAAAGAAAGTTTTACAATAACTGAAATGAAACCAATCAAAAAGTGAACTAATGGCAATGGCCCAGTATCCTTGCTGTTGAAAATGAAAAGAAAGCAAAAACTTGGAAAATAACTCAAACTAAAGTAAAGCAGCTAACTCACACTACTTGAGCTTTTTAGATCCTATGCCCCTTGGCTCAATCTACCTTGGAGAAGTAATCATAAGCATAACAAGCAATATGATATTTAACTGTTAAAGAAAATAAATTGCATAAGGAAACTAATCACACTACTTGGATTCTTCAAATCCTTTACCCCTTAGCTCAATCTACCTTGGGGAAGTAATTATGAACATAACAAGCAATATGATAACTAAATATAAAAAGTAATTAATCACACTACTTAGACTCCTTTAGTTCTTTACCATTCAGCTCAATCTACTTTATGGAAAACAACTATGAGTAAGTAATATGACACTTAAATCACACCACTGTTAGTGATCTTTTGATCTCCTGCTGATATAGTCATTGACCACATAAAGAAATCATAAAATTATTAAGTAGTATGACATCTAATTCAGCAGAAAAAGAAATAAACAAATAATAATTTGAAAAGGACAATGCTGAATGTAAATTGCAGAAAATAAAGGTTAGCAGGCAGGACAAGATGATCACATATGCCAAAAGTTATTAAAGAAAATAAAAGATTGCTCGGGCTGCCTAAAAGGACCTGCAAAAACACTGATCAGTTTATAAAGACAAAGATATAAATAACAGAAATCATAAAGCAAAACATCTTATGTACAAACTAATGACAAAATAAAAACATAGAGAAACTAAACAAATACTTTACAGGGCTTCAGTATGCAGGGGCCCTCTGCCACTTCATCCAATCAAATGATCACAAAACTATCTTCAGAAAGGTCTACTCATGTATTCAAATCAGCAACATGTAAAACAGTGGGGTGGTATAACCAACAGCGTGCGGAATTTACATAATAGTTCAGAAATTCTATGCATCCAAAAACTCTCTTTACAGCATTTGAAAATGCATTATTTATAATGTAAAAAGTCCTACAGCTAACTAATCAACTACTTAGGCTATTAACTGCATGTCATGGACACGTAGATCTCATGAGCCGAGATCTAGTTAACTGTCGTTATGCTCCTTAAATCCTGGAGTGGTGGGCTGTTAGATTCGTTGTTCAAAAATGATCCTCAGGTGCGCTGCAGTCTCCATGAGTTGGGAACTAGGCCACGTATCATTCACGTGCCTTTAACAGTAGCGTGCCACGATGGACTCTTCGGTTGGCCACGTCTTTGACTTAGGTTGACCGCGGCTTCAAAATGATGATTTGGCCGGTTCAAAGGGACACGATCCATGTACATGCCATCTGGAGTTTGCCCATATGGCCCATTCCTTCAGAAGACACCTGGAGCACAGCCTTTAACAAAATGGCTGCGGAATCCTGTGCGGGCTATGGAAACCTGTGCTGGCTGTGGAAATTGACAAGTTTCTGCAGCTGCATGAACAAAAGACTAAACCAAACAACAGACATCAGTATAGTTAGAAAATCATATAAACAGACCTTTTTAAACTATAATGCAATGATTCAACCACTGGATGAGTGAAGTGAGTGGAGTATGAGGGTTAAGAGGGTGTGTAGGAAGATGCAAGGTTGAGGCTCAACATACCCCCACTGTGAAGGTGTTGCATGTCCTCATGCAACCAAAACTGTTTGATTTCCCTTTTAATCTACATGCTCCGAGGCCTCTGCAAGGACATCTAGTCCTCTTTTCTTTTTCCTTGATGCCATTGACATCATCATCCTTGGTTTTCTAACCAGACATTTAAACTT
>APFE031208504.1:0-10564 GCA_000404065.3 Pinus taeda
TTGCATGTAGGCCAATGGATAGAACTACTTTTTTATTGCAGCAACAAATTCACTCCAGACAGAGATGGTCTTACCATGCTTCTTCATATCGGCTTGGGTTCTGCCTTCCCACCAAACCAAGGCAGTGCCTCTTAGGCATAGGCTTGCCAGCCGAATCTTACTCTTGTCCGAGTCTATGTTATGTACTCTGCAATACACATCAATTTGTCTAATCCAATTGTCCAACTTTTCAGCATTTAGCTCTCCATCATAAATAGGCAAATCAAATTTAACATCTAGTTTAATCAAAGATGCTTTCTTATTATGCACAGGGCTATTAGGAGGTGTAGGAAAGCTTTCTTCTTTTCCCTTTCCTTTTGAGTGGTCATGGGAATGAGATTCATCTTCTTCTTTATCTTGTTTAAAGCATGATGAATCTTCATCCTTATGCTTTCTAAAGTCCCTATACATTTCTTCTACCATAGACTTCATAGCTAGGAAACTTTCTATGAATTGAGGGTCTGGCCCTATAGAACCCTCCTCTGACATTGTCTTCCGAGAATAGACTCTCCCAATTTCAGGATTAAGTTCCACCAACTCTCCTTCTCCTAATTTGAGCTTTGATCTAGTGAGCATTCACAGCTAAACCAACACAAGCTTGTCTAACCTTACAGCCTAGAGCTCTAATACCACTTTATCTGATAATCACCCTATGAGTGCCATCAGTTTAATATTTATTAAACCAAAGGTATTACAGACTCATGTGCTGGTGTATGTGTTCTGTGCTATTGAAACAACAGATCGATCATATTACCAATACATAGCAAATAAGTGGAAAGACAACAGAGAAATACAGTAAGAAACACAAAGACGTAAACTGTTTTTAATAAGGAGTTCACCCTATTCTCCAGGGCTACGTCTTCGGTCCAGCTTCAGTGGTGGCCTTGTTTTATTGTGTCTTTCAACATAGAAATTACAATACAGGGACTCAATATGAGTTCTCCTGAAGCAGATTTTGCTTGGTAGGGTGGTTCTTGGATTCCCCAAGCCACTCGGAGTACACAGACTCTTTTCCTTCCTATGAGCTCTGTGACCCCTGGTCTACAGTGGAAAGAGCCAAATATGATGCTCAGTCCAGACAGATTCCTCTATGGGAAGGCTTGAATCTTCAAGCTCTCTGGTGCTCGACGCTGCCTATGGTCAGCTCGGCCCCCTGTCTCCTCTGCTTGGCTTTACTGTTCTCTGTGTTCAGTCGCCCTCTCAGGGTTCACTGTTCACTGTCTCTCTTAGTCACTTGGACTCCCCTCAATTTGGGTTCCCAATTCACACTTCTCATTCGACTGTCTCCTTTCATGGCTTTAGCCATTCGATCCCTATGCCTGTTCGGTTCATCTTCCACCTGCGTCGATGCACCTACTGCAGCTGCGCTTGGAGTTCCTTGTTCGGCGTCAGCATGAACACTCGAGAGGTGGCCACGTGTCCCCATCGGAACAATGCCAGCTTGCTTGTCGATTCATTTCTTCGGTTATGTCGTGGATGCATTCTTTCTCCATCGTGGCGGTCAAATGGATTCCAAATCCCTTTAGAATGCGGCTTACTTCCCTTTCAATTCCGCTTCTTTCTATCGGGCACAATTTCAGCCATCCGATCTGGGCTCCTCAAGATCCGACGTCATACGCACATCGAGCGCGGTTGACTTGCTTGACCGATAACATGTGATCAACGACGGTTTTCTCTCTCCTCCACTGCCACACATCAATCAGTGTATGGGATCGCTCTGCTCCTATCCAAAACCTCTTACCATTCAAGGGCACCCCGATAAAAACTATCGGTTTCTAGAGCGCGGGTCCTGCCTTTGTACTTTAGTGCTTTTACCTTTTCCCGCCCGCGGTCCTCTGGTTCCCCCACTCAACCGGGTGCTCGAGCTTTCCCATTTTGGCCCTGTTCGCCCAACGATGGCACTAATCATGCATCGAAATTCACCTCCTTTTCCCGATCCGGGGCTCCCAGGGGCTACTTTGGCCGCCTGTGCAGTCTCCATGGGCCTCGGTCAGCACGCTTTGACCGAGGTCCTCGTCGTTCCACGTCGGCTGCCATGGCCACTGCTTCCAGGTGTTTTTTGATGCTTTTTTGGATTTCATTAGAGATTTGTTCGACCTGTTTCAGTCATGGTTCTTGACAGTCTTTCTATGGATCCGATTCGAATTATATATATATATATAGTGCGCTCGACCCCTTGACCGATGAACGACCCTCGTATAGTAGAGTAATCAACAACTAGTATTGTAATATGAAGCCTCCCTTCCCTCATGACATCATGGAGGGGTCCCGCATTCAAGGTTTCGTCGCTTGGTTCTGTGCCTCCTGATGAATGACAAATATTTTGCAGGATGATCAACGACATGAGGAGGGGGTACCCCCTCGGAGTGCTAACAATGAGGGGGGTCTCAGATCCGAGTTACACCCCTCCCAGAACCATGCCCCTAACACCAAATTTGACGTATTCCAGCAAAGAGATCTTTGTCTTTCAATTATTGGCCTTCGCGACATTATCCATGTACCTATATACAATTTTCATATGAATCCTTGTTACCTCTCTTAGTGCTTATCCATTCAGGCTTACACCTCCAATCCTCGAGTGTATGCTTGTAAGCACATCATGAATGCTCTCATATCAACAGACTCAGTTGTTCTCCTCAACGCACACACATATCCACTTACACTCTCAATTTATGCACTCCCTCCAGAGATTATAATGCACACATGTAATTATATACTATCTCTTTAGACCTAAGAGTGAAGTCCCATGGCCTCTCTATGTAGGGTCCCCACACATAGATATGAGCACACTCGCGAGAGGTGAAATACTATCACACAAAAGATCTCAGCTACATGTATATGCACACACACACACACACAAACACACAAACACACACACATATACACATTGACATACTCAAATCATGTTACCTTTAACACAGGGGAACATACCAATCTGAGCAAAACCCCTTTTACATATTACAACATTCCGTCATAGGTTCAATCAGTAACAATTGAGAATAACCCTTTCTCTTACTATAGTGATAAACAAAGCTATACTCATGAAATCTATGCATTCTATTGGCAAAACAAGAACATCTATGTATTTCCTGCATATAAATACCCGATGAACATGGACATATTCATTCATCATACATGTTGTCTAACAACAACACAATAACTATGGTGAAATCACATTCACAACATCATAAGTACATAATTTATTTTATATTGTAGAAGAACCTGCATTTAGACTATATTTAAACCTAGAAATATGCATAAAAATGAGTCATTATTTATTAGTCACTAAGGAATTAAACCATTCCTTAGAATTACAACAAGAACAACATTCCTCAATATTATTTTAATAATTTTAATACTCAACTAAAATTTATACAATGTTTGCATAAAAATTATGTGCATAGGGGTTCAGATAAACACTTATCTTAGATCAAGAAGTCTGGCAACTGAGATTGGGGCTTCGACTCTCAACCCAACCTTAGATTAAATTGCAATGCAACCTTTCGTGTAGCCAATCACCCCCAAGCTAGATTCAAATTTTGAGGAGGATTTCTTTCAAGGAATTGACCAATGCTACAAGATAAACTAAGGTATCTAGAGACCATTCCATATCCACCCACTAGCTACTCAAGGAAATATAGAGACTATGCCATCTCCACAGTCCAATTTGATCAGGGAATCTAGAGATTGTTCCACCTCCACCATTATATATGTTACAGGATCTCTAGAGGTTGCTCTACCTCCACCCTACGTCAAGGCCATAGTAGCTCCACCCTAAACAAGGAGTCTGAATCTTACTGAAAATAACTAGACACAATTCCTTTTGTGGCTCCACCCTATACCAGGAGTCTGAAGCCCACCAAATTAATTCATATTCTTGAAATAAAGCAAGGAAGGTGTCCTAGGAACTCTGTAACCAAGAATCACAATGAACAAGGCCTCCACCCAAGCTAGGAATCCAAAGAACCTCAGCTCCTTCACCTAAGAGATGATTGATGTACTCTTCCAGCACTCATAACAGAAAAAATAATGTTCATCATCAATCCTTCAGTAATATTTTTTCTACTCTGACCAGATAATGGCATAAGGCACTGCCTGAATTCTTGAAGCTTGTTGATTCTATTCCCGGATTTCTTCTTGTATTGTTTCAGGGAAACAACGTTTATCATCCTTGTGCTACCTCCCTAGTGATTCCCTAACATTTTTTTGTGTTCTCTATGGTGCAATACACTCCTTAAATTCCAGAGAACGATGATGTTTGCAGTGCCATGCACACTCTGTGTTGTTCTTCATTCCTTTAGTGTTGATTCTCCTCCTCCTTCCCCCTCTAATTTTCCTTGCTTGTGTTTTTTTGTATGTTCTCTCACCTTTCTTGTTGTGTCTTCTACAAATGTCTTCCTTTTTTCTTATCCGCATCATGGCATCATTTTGTCGAGATTTTGTGCCACCCCTCCCATGATGATAGTTCTAATTGTCTTCATGGTGGCTTCTAGCTAGTAATTTTGCGGGTCCCCGCACTCAGTAAATTTTCTTTCATCTTTCATTTTTTTGATTTGCAATAAATATATCATCATTATACCAACAAGTTTATGCTACCACATAGGACTTAGCTCTCCTAAATTGATCCCAAGAACCTCCTGCCCCAAAGCTTTGAATCCATGTCCCAATTCTCAATCATTTTAGTTACAAAAAAATTGCTTTAAAATGTTTATAATAAGGGGATTATATAGGGGCTATCACAAACCCCACCCCCAAGGATGAACGTGTTCTCAATGTTCTATGCCTGAACACAAAAGAAAACATGCTTTCAAACAAGCAAAAAACCATTTGGAGATTTATACACATAGCTTTGTACAATCATTTACAACATTATTTGCATTGCTTTAACAAACAAACAAAAATGGATATGTTTCCTGCATATGATCATCCATCTCCCATGTGGCTTCATTGGGCCCAAACTGCCTCCACTACCCCTTAAATTCCTTGATTACTCATTTTTGAAGCTTGAGTTGCCTCTGGTCTAGGATGCATAGAGGTTTTGGTTGGAACTCCCCTTCTAGTTCTACCTATAATACCAACCAATAAATCACATGATTAGCATGTTGTACACACTTTTTGACTAAAGAAACATGAAAAACATTATGAAATTTACTCTTGGTGGAAAGTCCTATGCCCTATATGCTATTGGCCCTATCATTTTAATCAGTTGAAATGGCCCACAAAACCGTGGTTCCATTTTGGCGCATGACCCAATTTTTAGAGAACTTCTCTTGTGTATAAGTCACAAAAATACATGCTCCCCTACTTCAGATTCCTTTTGCACTCTATGTTTGTATGCATATCTCTTCTACCTGTCTCAGACCACCTTTAAATTATGTTTGATGGTCATCATTTATTTCTGCATTTCTATGAGCATATTAGGCCCAATAAGGACCCTATTCACTAGATCACTATCGCTGATCGGAGTATTACACCTTCTCCCATAAAGAGCCTTGAATGGAATAATCTTCAACGACTCTTGGTAACAGCTATTGTAAGAAAAATCCACAAGTGGAAGATACTCTTCCCACTTATTTGTTTGGTGCATCACATACGTTCTGAGCATGTCCTCAAGTACCCATTTTATTCTCTCATATCCCCATTTGTCTGCAGATGTTATATTATACTAAATGCTAATTATGTCCCTAGGCTAGCAAAAAATTCCTTCCAAAACTTAGAAGTAAAATTTGCATCTCGACCTGAGATAATTTTCTTGGGTACTCCATGCAACCTCACGATCACCCTTATGAATACCTGAGCTATGTCATTTGGATTATGAGTGGATTTTACCACCATGAAGTGAGGAAGGTCAATTTGTCAATCACTACCATGATGGCATTGTTTTGCTTGGTTTTCCTCGACAAGCCTATAATAAAGTCCATTGAAATCACTTCCCATGTCCATTCCAAAATGGGGATTAGTTGTAGTAAGCCTTTTGGATGTCTACATTCAATGTTTACTTCTTAACACTCAATGCATTTAGAGATAAAATAAGCCACCTCTTTCTTCATTATATGCCAATAATAAGATTTCCTGGTGACTATTAGCATCTTTTTGTAACTTGGGTGACCGAAGTATGGCCTTTTGTGAAACTCATTCAATATGAGCTTCCTTAATTCATTGTCACAAGGAATGTATATACAATCTTGAAATTGAACAACCCGTATTTGGAGAGGGAAAAATTTGAATTTCTCTCGCCTTTTGGTTCTTGTTGCAACTCTTCTTTTAATTGCTAATAAAAAATATGTTTTTTCCCTACTATTTTAGTTTTCGCTTGGAGATCAGTCCCATATGAACCTATGGCTGATATATGGAAAAATTACAACCTCATGTTTAGTGCATCAACAACTTTATTTTCCTTTCCTTTAATATATTTTATCTCAAAAACAAATTCACTAACTCTGGCCAACCATCTAGCTATCATAACATTTAGTTTGGGATAATCAAACAAATATTTCAACCCTCCATGACCAATCATCAAAGTGAATTTCCTCCCAAGGAGATAATGTATGCACATCTTTAATGCATAAACAATGGAAGCCAACTCTAAATCATGAGTCATGAAATTTTACTTGTGCTCATTCAACTTCCTTGATTCTTTGCATATCATGTAGAGATCTTGCATCAAGACTCTTCCAAGTCCTTCCTTGTAGGCATATGTGCACACTATAAAGTCTTCATTTGGGTCTTCTATTCTGAGTACTAGTTCATGGGTTAACAAATATTTTAGTTGCTCAAATCTTGCAGCACATTCAACTTTCCATTGAAACTTGCACCCTTTCTTTTGCAATGATGTTATTGGGTAACCAAGCTTGGATAATATTTTAATAAATCTCCTATAGTAACCCGCAAGCCCCATGAATGGTGTAATCTCAACCACATTTGTTGGTGTCACCACTCCATGATGACCTTAATATTTTATGGATCAATGACTACTCCCTCCTTCGAAACAATGTGTCCAAAATAATGGATTTGTGACAAGGAATCTACATTTTCTAATATTTGCATATAGCTTTTGTTCTCTTAACAAATGTAACATGACAATTATTTGATCTTAATACTCCTCCTTTGTATTTGAATATACCAATATATTATCAAAAAATACCTCTACAAACTTGTCGAGGTAAGGGTGTATCACATTGTTCACCAAGCACATAAAAGTAGTAAGTGCATTGGTAATCCCAAAGGGCACGACCACAAATTCATAATGCCCATACCTTGTCTAAAGTGTTGTCTTATAAATGTCCTCATCTTTAATATGCACTAAGTGTTATATGAATCTTAAATGAATCTTTCAGAAGACTATCACTCCTTGCAATTGATTAAATAAGTCATCAATTTGTGGCAAGGGATATATGTTCTTAAGGGTGACCTTGTTGAGATACTTGTAATCTATGAACAACTTGAGTGTGTCATCCTTCTTCTTTACAAACAAGATCAGTGCTAGCCATGGAAATACACGCGGTATTATATACCCCTTTTCTAGCATCTCCTTGAGTTGTAGCTTCAACTCAATCAATTCTGGAGTGTTCATTCTATAGGGATTCTTGGACGCTGGTGTTGTCCTAGGTAAAAGCTGAATGGATAAATCCACTTCTCCGCGGGGAGGAAAGCCTAGAATCTCTTCTAGAAATACGTCTTGAAACTACTTCAAGATAGGGTGCTCTAAAAGACTATTGCAACCGTAATCCTCAGTATTACTGTTAATTTCAGCAATGAATATTGTGCACCTATTTTTGTGAATCCTTGTGGTCTGCATTGTTGTAATCAACCTCACTGATATGGGAATTATCTTCCCTTGAAATGTCCTTCTCTCCCCAACCTCATTAATACATTGAATTTATTTCTCATATAAATCCACTTTAGTGCGATGAAGGGCCAACCAATCCATTCCTAATAGGATGCCGTGTGCACCAAGTAGTAGCACATTAAAATTTGCAGTTGCATCCATGTCTCTAAAAAAAACAAGCACAATTTTACCAAGTGTTCAACTCTTCTTTTTGTTCCTATGGCCAATTGTATTAGCCACGAATTTTGGTGTAATTATTTGGCTAAATTGCATTTGTTCAACTACTACTAGATTAAAATAACTAAAATTTGATCACTAATCATTAAAACAACATTTTTCTTGATACAAATCATACCTTGCATCTAAATAATTGATATTTGGTGGTCAATTTGTTTATTGTTAATAACAAAATAAATTTCGGGCACATTTTGAGCCACGTCCTAGACTATTTTCACTTCCAAAGGATTGTACACTCTCAGCCCATACTTCCTTCACTATGGGAACTCCTTCTTTAGATGATTTTTAGCACAAGTCCAACACTTTAGAGGCTCTCTCTCGATACCTTTGCTTTTTTCTCCCGCTAACTAGTTAATGTGGCCCTCATTGGTTGCATTGAACCTCATATGGAGTCCCCCTTGGTTAGCTAAGGTTGCATATTCCCTTTTGCCTATAGCTTGTGGTTTTCAATTCTTTTTATGCCCCTTTACTTTATTTTGCAGGCTACTTTTTGTCCTCCACCTAGCCCCATTCTCACGATTGCACTTAAATTGTTCATAGTAGAATTTCAACTTCTTGATTGCATCATCTAGTGTTCTAGGTTCATCGAATTCAATTCGGTCCATGAAATTTGATGGTATTGCACTGATATATCTTTGGACTTTTTCCTTTTCCTCTTTGAGGGAAGGCATGTATCTCATCAGTTCCAAGTGTTTGGTGGTGTATTATTCATCTGTCATTTCCCCCATCTTAAGTTCATAGAACTCTTTGGTTTTATTATCAAAATACCTATCAAATAAGTATTTGTCCCTTAATTACCCCTCAAATTCCCTCAAGGACAACTCTTCTTCTATTATATCCTTCGCATTCTTTAAATCCTCCTAGCAGATGTTAACCTTGTTCTTCAAGCTAAAGGTAGTCACCTTTGCCTTCATGTTTCCCAAGTAATTATGTACTCTAAAGAAATTATTCATCCTAAGAAACCATGCTCCAATATCTTCTGCCTTATTTATTTCACCATCAAAGGTAGGAAGCTTGGCCTTCTTGAACTCATATGGCATATGCTCCTTTTCCCTCCTTATGCTATGATGATGATGTCTTCGGGTAGTAGCGCCAAAGTGTTGTCCAGGGGTGTGTGTCCTTATCTCTAGAGTACTCAATGGAACACCTCCCCTTAATGTTTCTTCACTTAATAACCCATGCATTTTCTTGGATCTACTTCAATCTACTCCATCACTCCTTTCTTTTTGCATTCTTTGTCCTAATGAGCTCTGCCTGGCCTTGTGACTAGCTCCCAACTCATGTTGCTTTTGCCTTTGTAAGTCTGAGAGACTTTGTAATATAACTTCATTCACCTCAACTTGCCTCTCCTGTGTCCTGAAAAGCTTCTCATTATCAACTTTGCAACTCCTTATTTCAACCCTCAGACTTTTTAATTTATCCATCTAGTGAAGAGAGCTTTCTTCCCCTCTCTTCTCAACTGATGCTTCCTCATATCCCTCCTAAGATCTGTTAGTGCTATACTACACCATCTCGTTGTTCATTCCTTTATTATTTTGTTGTTCCTTTCTACTCTCTTATGTGTTGTCACACACACACACACACACATGCTAGAAAAAATTATCATAATGGCATCATATAATTTATCACCATGGCTTGTCATTATGAGTTTTCTGACGCAAATCTAGCTTAAACATCACACATCAAGTAAGCATGTCCATAACAACAATAAATTATATCAAGGTCAATGTACACATATTGTATGCATATATTACAATCAATGTCACATGCACATGGCTATTAATATTTGACACATCAATTCACAAGTTAGTTTCCATGTCAAAAAGACACATCAACATACAATTCATATTTCAGTAACAAAACAACACAACAAAATTCACATTCAAATACTCTAGCCATGCTTTACTCCCTTGGTACACCAAACAAAGAAATTTCCTTTGCTTCTAGTGGTCCAGTGTTGAAAACTCAATTTGATACCACACTGCAACACCCCCATCCACCCTATAGACCATACTATGAGTAGAAGAAAGTGTCACTAACATTGACCTGACCTCCATAGTCCAATGATGGAAATGAGGTGATAAAATTTTGAATTTATTTTGAACTCTTAAAAACCTAAAACAAACTTTTCCATTTCATTCAACTCGTTGATATCTTTCCAACGATATATATTTTTTCAAAAATTGATGTCCGGATCATAAAATATGACCATTTGAAAATCAACCATTAAACCATGATCATCTTAGCGTTGTGCTACCACATGGTGCTCGTGCGGTAGCCCTCCACCCTTTTAGGAAAGTTCCATGTCAAAATACCTACACATGTGGCACGACCACTTGGCCAACTCATGACCCTACCGACCCACTGTGTGGAATTACCACATCACTCTCTAGAGGTCCCTAGTAGTCTGACCCCATGGCATTGTTTTGGGGCCCACTAATATATCTATCTATCTATCTA
>APFE031208507.1:0-25672 GCA_000404065.3 Pinus taeda
CTTGCACTCTTGCATATTAAATCTGTCCAACACTTCATTTACATATTTTGCTTGAGAGATAAAAATTCCATTTTCATTTTGATCTACTTCTATTCCTAAGAAGTATCTCAGCAAATCCATGTCAGTCATTTCAAATTCCTCTCTCATGACTGCTTTGAAATTTTCAATGAGACAAACATCATTGCCTGTAAAAATCACATCATCAACATATAACACAATAATTAGCAATTTACCATCTTTTTCTTTGATGTAGACTGTGGGTTCTCCCTCAAATTTGTCAAATCCATTCTCTAGTAGATAGGAATCTATCCTACTGTACCATGCTCTTGGCACTTGCTTCAGCCCATAAAGAGCTTTCTTCAATTTGCACACTTTATGCTCTTGGCCCTTTTTCTCATAGCCTAGAGGCTGTTCAATATAAACCTCTTCCATTAACACTTCATTCAAGAATGCTGACTTCACATCCATTTGGTAAACTTTCCACTTGTTTTGTGCTGCTATGGACAACACTGCTCTCACGGTTTTCATTCTTGCAACCGGTGCGAAAGTTTCCTCATAATCTCTCCCATACTGCTGCTTGTACCTTTGACAACCAGCCTTGCCTTGTGTCTTTCAATTTTTCCTTCAGCATTGCACTTGGTCTTATAAACCCATTTGACTCCAATGACTTCTTCACCTTTTGGTAGCTCAACCAAATCTCATGTTTTGTTTCTCTCTATGGCATTCATTTCTTCATTCATAGCTTCTATCCATTTCTTATCTTTAATTGCTTCTTCGAAATGAATAGGATCATCAACATGACAATACAATGCAAATAAGGAATTCATACCTTCATTTGCTGCCTCTTGCTCATAAATGTCACTTAAATTTCTGAACTCCTTGCCTCTTTCATGTGGTGTGCAAGTGCTTGAAGATGCACTTGAATTTCCACTTTGTGGTGTGCTTGGAGAAGCACTTCCATTTCTCCTCAAGGGTGTCGCTTGCTGTCCTTGTGTTGGCACTGCTGTTTGGGGATGTGTTTCAGCCATCTCCTCATCATCTTCATCATGAGACAAACAGTTTTTAGCATTCATTGTTTTCTCTATGCTTCCATCCCAAGCTTCCTCCTCAATGAATTGAACATCTCTGCTCACAAAAAACTTCTTGGTAGATGGGATATACAACCTGTAAGCTTTGGATTCTTCACTGTATCCAATGAAAAGACATTTCTCCCCTTTGTTGTCCAACTTCCACCTTAGCTGATCTAGAATGTGTGCATAAGCCACACATCCAAAAAATTTCATGTGGGTGACTCCTTGCTTTCTCCCACTCCATGCTTCTTTCGACACTTTGTTCATCACTACTTTTGTAGGACACATGTTCAAAATATACGCTGCACAATTACAGCTTCAACTCAATAATCATTTGGCAAATGCTTTGCCTTCAACATGCTCCTCGCCATAACTATACTGGATTGGTTACTTTCATTTTTTTTTAAATAGAATTTGAGATTTTTTAACCACTGGTACATCTTATAACTACATTTTGCACATATAGTATTAAGTAGGCCTCTATTAAGTAATTTTATTGGTTAGGAGTATATGTTGTTTGTGTATCAAATGGTGATGTTTCAGTGTTTTAGATTTCGAATGAGCACCAAATAGGTTATTATATTTAGAGATGCATTCGACTTAGTATTAGGATGATGTGTGATTATATATATATTCAATTTGGAGTTGTTATGTGTCTCCTCTAAAATAAAAATAAAATATTTTATAAATGGCAAAGCAATATAGACTATAATATAAAGAAAAAATAAGTATGTATGTTGTGTTAGCTCTAATTAAAAAAACTATAAAACATCAATAATCTCAACTTCACTATGGTTACTTGATTTGTTGTTGATATTACAACCCAATGTGGTAAAAGTATTTCACTCACTCATGGTCATAAATAAAATATTTAGATGTCCACTTGACCCAATATAATTTCATATCAATTTAAAAAGGACATAGTGTAAAAATAAAAAATGTTGGTAAGATGTTTAAATATTATACCTTTCAAAAATATTTCAACTCATAATTGAAATAAACGACTTGAAGATCTATGCTAACTAATTTATGTCAATATAAACTTCATATATGTGTATGTATACTAAGAAAATTTTAGAAGAAAATCACATGGAATTGGAGTTGTTAGTAGGTTCATGGCACATTTAGAAAAAGAACATTGGTGAGTAGTGAAATGGGTGCTTCGGTACTTTAGAGGGGAAAGTGACCATTGTATCATTTTCAAAGGTTGTGGAGATTTCTTCTACAGATATGTTGATGTCACTTATGTTGGTGACTTAAAAAAGAGAAGGTATACTACATGATATGTCTTTACTATTACAGGTGGATCAATTAGTTGTATGTCAAATATTTAAGAAGCACTTACTTTGTTGACTACTGAAGCAAAGTATATAACTGCTTTAGATGCCTGTAGAGGAAATCTAGTTGAAAGGTCTACTTGATGAGCTTGGAAGGACACATAATAAAGTGGATGTATTCTCTAAGAGTCTAAGTGATATTAATTTGGCTACAAATCTAGCTTATCATAGCAAGAAAAAACATATTGACGTAAGATACCATTTGTAATGCATGTAATCGATGGTGTAAAAGTAGCTCTCAATAAGGTCAATATAGAGGAGAACTGTGCATACATGTTCAAAAAGCTAGTATTTGTAGAGAAGCTACGGTAATGTTTGGCTTTTCTTAGCTTGTAAAAAAGATGATGAATGGGCATGGGCACGGGATTAGGAAATTTTCTGTCAAGGTGGAAATTGCTGTTAACGATAACAATTAAAAGAAATAATTTTAAATGATATTTTCTCAATAAATCTCACTTTACCGCTCAAACAAATGCGTCATGATAGGAAGTCATGTAAATATGTCTTCCTATTAAAATTACGACTATCCAAGACACTTGATGTAATGTTGGAGAGTCATTTTTTTCTACCTTGGATAATAAGAGTTCCAATCCCTTGCCCTGTGGAGGTTTCCTTGACACACACTTGGGGTTTTTCCGTGTACAATTCATGTGTCTATTATGTAAATTTAGTTTCTTGTTAATCACATTTTCGTTCTTATTTATGCAATTAATAGATGAAAATTACCAACAAGAAAGAGGATAAGGGACCTTCTTACATGGTTGGTCTAAGTAGAAATTTCAAGTTGACTTGAGCTTCTTTCATATTATGTTTTTTACTTTATTTTACACGCAATAATTTAGACATTGACATTAGTTTTATTTGGGAAAATGCATTATCATGTTCATAGTACATATTTTTATGATCATGACATATGAAAGACATAAGATGGTTTTATATGCTTTATTTTATCTACAGATTATGGATGATGACTCACTTTATGCACATGATTATCATAATGGTGGTGTGATAGATGATGTCATATTTTATATGTTTTATTATAGAGTTACAAGGTTAATATGAATATTCTATGGACATAGACCACACCTACATTATAATGTTTAGAATCCGTCACTACACAAATTCCTTCCTTTATCAATGTCAATGGATCAATGTATACAACCTCTCCCCCTTTGACATCAATGGAAAAGGGTCAATGATGGTTGTTTAAGTTGCCATGTTGTTCCTACACAAATATCTCGAACCAAATTGTCTTTGCATCTCTATGTCACCATTTTTTTAGAATCTCCCCTTAAGACCATGCTTCCACTGCTACTCATAGTTGTTCTTGTTCTTCTAAAGTATCCCCTTGATACCTTGCACTTTCATATGGATTTGATCTAAGTATCCTTCTACTCATGATTGTGCTTCAAATAAAAAATAATATCTCCCCTTAGTACCATGCTTCCTTTATCTATAAATACTTCTCATATCTGCTTTTTTTAACGGCCCCTGACATAACCTTCTTCACTTATCATTTCTTTATAGCCAAAGAATAAGATTCATTATTCTAGAGACATTTAGATTCAACATGCATGTTACCAACCTTACTTATAATTTATTTACAGCTGAGATATCATCATCAGACCATACTTGATCAAGGTAAATGTTATACTCCACATACTTCCCTCATATATGTATATGCTTCTCCAAGTTATGATTCGAAGAAGATGATCTCAAGAACATTTATCAAATGGTTTAGATATAATGATTCAGATCTAATGGAGGTCCTCCTTGACCTCTTCTTCATTTTCTTGCATTGATAATAAATCCTTTTTTGTTGTACCATCTTGCATTGATTCTGCAATCTTGAGATATATGACCTTTGTTGTGACATATGTGGCATTCATCATTGGGCTTCAACACTTGAAAAAATTGTTTAGGCATTATATTGATTTGGTCCACATGTATTGGTATAGGTACCTCACCATATCCTCTATAGCTAACCACATCATATGTTTTTCAATATGAATGATTGTGCCCAAACTTTGTACATGAAACAAAATATTCAAAAAACTTATTTTGACATTTGCATGTTGGGAATGTGATATAGGGACTTAATTCCTTTAAGGAATTTTGAATTGAGTTGCTCTAATTATTCTATCAAAATCATAACCTCCTCTTCCAATCTTTCACATATTTTTTCCTTCTCATTTAGTTATTCAGAAATAAAATCCTTTATTTTTTTCTTCTTTAAATTCAACTTTGAGAGAAGGAATAGCATCTTCATTTAGACTTTTTTTATGAAGTTGTTGTATCAATTGAATTTATTTCTTCATGATAATCCTTCTTTCCTTCAATTAACTTTTAAGTTCTCCCTCATAATTAACTTCTACTTCAGGTTCTTCAACTCTAGAAATGAATAATATTTCACCCCACTTTTCATCGTTCAAGCATTCATTGCTTTCAATGTCACCTTGTTCTTTTTAATAGAAATCATTTTTCTTACTAGCTCGCTTTACCTTCTTATGTTTGGGTTTAAACTGTGAATCACCATAATTATCGTTCATCTTAGCATAAGGAAATTTAAATGCATAATGACCTATCTTTCCACATTCAAAACATCGAAGATTACCATTGAACTTGCTAGTTCCTCTCTTACTTTAGGACAAACTTCACTTATTCTTCATTAGAGTTAGTGTAATATTTATCTTTTTCCTTTCCTCTTATTTTTCTCCCTTGAAATTTGTGTCCTTGAATCCAAATTTGTTTTTCTTTTTTCTTAACTCATTTGTGGAGATGGTTTCTGTGAAGTTTATCCATAGACATGTTGTCTAGTTTTTTTAGTTCCTCAAGGGTGGATACTTTGAGATTGAATCTTGAGAGAAGTGATATTAATAACATTTTAATAGAACATCTGTCTAGGAATTCTTCAGTAATATTTACAAGGAAGTCGACTATATTGTCCACTTGGTGAAAATATAAAGCAATGTCCTTATCTTCTTCCATCTTCAAACTTTCAAATTGGCCCCTAAGAGCTTGCAACCTAAATTCTTTAACTTTTCCATCCCCTTCGTAGTAATCTTTTAGATTATTTCATACCTCATGAGCTACATGAAATGGATTAATTTGACAAATTCTGACTCTTCCAAGTGAATTAAGATAGCAAGCTCAAATTGTGCATTATACTTGTATAATTCCTTCTCTACTACATTTATGGATTTTTATATTTGGTCTCCACGATTTCTAAAAAATTATATAGCTAAGCAGATGAGATAGGTCTCAATCCTTACTTTCCAAAATACATAATTGGTCCCATCAAACATAGATGGATTACCCACTACTCTAGTTGTGCCCTTCTTCCTTTGAATTCAAACTTCTAGTAGTTAACGATTCTGAAGGTAACCTTCTTTGATTCCACTTATTAAACATAAGAGTTCATTGAGAGGGGTTGTGGTGAATTAATACATCAAATATTTTACCAATTTACAACTCTTTATCAATTACCAATGTAGAAATTAATCATAACCACTTTCACTATATCATTAAACACAGTAATGCATCATGATGATATCATCATATTGACACTAATTCAAGAGGTTGTCATATCAACACAAGTAGACACAAGCTTTTACGTTGAAATCGATATTGGAAAAAACCATAATATTATTCTTCTTAATATTCAATTCATTTACATATATATACAGGGTCCAATATACTAAAGGAAGCTACCTCAAGATATGAAAACTACCACTTGTAGTATGCTATAACATGATTAAGGCACCAATCTAAAAAATATGCAAGCAACTACCCACTTTAGGCTACAGCCTCATTGAGGCAACAATCTTAACAATGTGTTCACTCTAACCTACTCTAGGTTTGAACCTAATTGATGGTACAACCTTAATAATGAGTTAGATGTAACCTACTGTAGGATCCAACTCGATTGAGGCCCCAAATTCCTTCTTCAAATCCTAGCCAACATTTGTTTCATGTCACTTCAAACTGGATCAATTGTCATCATTTATCATTAAATCAAAAGTCATATCACAATTTGAAACCTATAAACAATGCCACAACAATCACTATATCCATTATCATTTCAATCATTATCACAATCTGCAACCATTGACATTGAAATCGCTATTGTAGCTTGACACTATTTTCATAAATACTACCATAAAATTTGATATAAATAGTTGTCACTGGCAATCATGCTAATTTCCATACTCTTCTTCTATCAGTCCATCAATTCGGTCACTCAATCTCCTTCTCAGAACCTGTTTTCACAGTTTATCCAGAACCATTGCAACTTACTCCAAGCCCCTCAAATCATACAAAAGGGGCCATGATCATCAACTAACTATCAAAAGGGCCTTACGCACCTATGGTTAGATTCATATCTAAAATTTGATCACCGGATTTATTTTGAAACTCAATTTGGATAAATATTAACCCCCAAAACTCATAAAAATTACATAAAAACTATATAAAAATAAGGGTTTTACAAGAGACTGTTTTGTAGACACAGTTCTATAATATGCACTTTCTCGGACGATGGACCTATAGAATTCCTAAAGAAATTTTCTACTGATCCAATAAAATGTCTCCATATAAAAATATAAAAAATATTTTGAAACCGAACTTGTTAACTAGAGGGGACAAACACATTACCTTAGAGTTACAAATGGAGTTCTATAAAAATTATCTTTCCTAGTGTTTCCTGTGAGGTACCACATCCAATATTCTTTTATTAACCAACATTCATATGAATTGGGTGCAAGGCCAAATTATTCATTGACTCATATGTAATCAGATTTCATTCACTTTATCGAACTTTCTTGTAACCATACCATGGCAGGTTCCACTAACGTAATCCCCAAAAGTCGTTATAAATAAACTAGAACCAAATATTTTTCAACAAATTAATCGTTCATAAGATCTTTAAGACTAAAACCAAATCATTCAATTGAATTATGTTTTTTGGGAAAGGCATGGTCACTAGTATATATAAGGGTTCCATGCAGTCTAGCACCAAGAGGGATGATAAAACTGCAACTGATAATGTTTGAAATCCTGGGAGTCTGACAAAGGTAGATAGGAGCCATATGCTCGTGCCTTAATATGTTCATGTGAACTATGGCTTATGAGCGATGGTGCCCGATATTAGCCCCATATTTTGAATATGAACTTATTTATGTGACTATCCATCGAGATTGGGTCATTAGAATTACTTGGTCCCCCACATGATCACATCAACTTGACATCATCATGCCACGTGACAGCAAGCGAGGGGTTCAATGTGTCACTGATTTTTGGCCATTTCACTAATCAAAAGCTACCAATTTTCAATGACATTTGAAGTTGTGTCGAAGTGTTGATCTTCAACTACACATAACTTCTCAACAAGAGGAGTTTTCTAGAGCAGAATATACGATTGGAAAGGTGTCAATGAGACCTATGTAGCCATTTAATTTGTAACATGATTTGGACATCATAACTGCATCAAAAACTCAAATAACTTCAAGGATATTTATCTTTATGTGGTGAGATCATGTAAGAGAGCTAGCTATTTTACTCCTTGATGGAGAGTCCTTCTACTTCCTTAGGGATCATGAATGATGTTGTTGTTGTCTTGAACCTTCCCTTTCACATTAATGACAACAATATGTGGAACCTATGAATTTTTTTTTAACAAAACGTCTCTAAGCGGTATTGCACATAATGTACATAAATAAATGTGTTTACCGAGTTCAATTTCCACTTTCTCACTCAACTATTTACCATTAGTTCAATGATTGTGTGGAAATTATAGTTTAATTGTTGAGGTAAACATTTCTATTGAAGGTGTGGGAGGATACCCTTATATTCAATCCTATTTGTTCATGAATATTAATCCCTTATGAATATTTTTCTAAAGTCTTCTAAAATAAGCAAAGATATTTTATCTTTACTATACATAAGAAGTTTTGTAATTGCTTTTAGAAAAATAAAAAGGAGACTCTTCATGATTGATTGATTAATTTTTTGGTTAAATAGAACCTTTATTTCATAATTTTAATCAATTAACATGACAAATAGCACTAATACATATAGTACTAAACAACGACAAGTCTTTGTCTTTCTTGCGACAATCATTCATAGCAATAACAACAAAAAGGAGCTTTCGCCAAACTTTGGAGATTTTATGGTAATATTTTTAACATCTCCTTGATCGTCAAAAGTTCAATGGTTGTTGTCGTCACAATTAAAGTCATTGTTATTTTGACAAATATTGTCCTCACATAGGTTGTTAAAATTTTAACGTTTATACGTTAGAAATTGCAAGGCTAGGGCATCAAAATTACAACATTTGGACATTGAAATTGTGACAGAGTTAGCATAGGAATCACAATGTTGAGGCTTCAAAATTGTTATGATTAAATGTCGAAATTGTGACAAAGAAGACAATTAAAAATAAATAAATAAATTCACCTCCGCAAAATGTGTTTCACATTTAAGTTAAGTTTAGCCAAAAATATTGAATCAAGATTCAAGAAAATAAATTCACCCTCTGTCCCCATCCCATGTCCCCATCCCATCCCTAAGGGAAGAAGACTTGATAAATCCCCTATGACAATTTCACAAACTTAAAAAACATAATAATACACTCTGATTTGATTTCTTTTTATGTAATTTGTTGGTTAAACCAGAGATAACTCGTTATTTTTTTTAGCCCTACTTGTTATTTCTGATATGTTTGCACAATATTTTTGAACATTTGTGTTACCAATCTTTCATTGATATCAGGAGAGAAAATGTGAATCAATTGGCATAAACTTTTAGATTATTTGCGATTTTTTAGATCTACATATTACTTCCATGGCTAAGTTTCTTGTTACATCAAACCTTGCATTATTTTCATTTCAATCTACAAAATTTTATGGGGAGAGAAAATGGCAATCAATTTGTATGAACTTTTGGATTATTTATACTTTTTGAGATCTAGAGATTGCTTCCATGAATTAATTTTCTTGTTGCATCAAACTTTGCATTATTTTCATTTTAATCTACAAATTAGTGTAACACTTACCATCGTATTCTATGAACTACCACATCATTTACGTGATTTCCTTTTAGATTTGGTCTCGAGGATCTCTTTTCTTCATCAAACCATATGCATGGCCTTTCAATAGGTTAATATTTTCATATGTGTCTTCTTGTTGGCACATGTGGCTGTAATTGATTCTTTGGTCTCTCTTTGTTGAATGATCTTATATCTGTGAAGACCGTTCCTTTGCAAAAATGATGACTCTTCCCCCTAAAAGTTTAATGTGCGATTTTTTGATCTCTAATGCGATTTGGAGAAGCCTTCTTACTTAACAAAAATCGCTATACAGACATCGCTACTAGAATGTATATTCACTATTTACAATATTTGATATTATTAAATAATATATACTATAACTATTTTCACAAGTGCTAAACATGATATTATGTAGAATTAGTTTTTGTAAAAAGAGAAGAAAAGAGAAAATTAATATTATAATATTTTTTTTTATAATCTAAGTGTTTAGGTTATAGTATGAACACTTATATTTTTTTTTATTGCATTTAATTATATTACAACATATATAATATAAATAAAATTAAAAGTTAAATTATTATTTAATAAATACAATAAAATCAAAATATTTAATAACAATGATAACAATTTATGTGAAGTTTCACTAGCACAACCATATGAGGATGTGCCTCATGAGCAATGCAACCCAAAATCAAACCTCACAGGGTTGGTTGTACCATGTGCTAGGGGAAGAGACATGCTAAAAAATCCAGTTAGCTAAGGGTTGTTATGGCCCAGGCCAAGTGCGATCCTCAGGTGACTTTGATGGATTAGATTCCCCTAGGTCACATCTCCTCAAGCCACAGGTCAACCCTCAAGGATCATAGACAACTTAACAAACAAGAAAGTGTGATAACAATATATATTAATATTTATTTACATTATTTACATAAAATAATTAGTACATTATTTACATTCCTTTTATACTTTTCTTTTCAGTTCAATCGACCTACTTACACAATTTCTTTTCCATAATATGTTTCAACACTATCCTATTCATTTCATTTCATTACAATTTATATTTGGGATGCTGCTAAAAATAGTGTCAATGCTTCTTATTTTTTTTGGATAAACTTTTATGCATATGTGGGTAGGACCATATTCCTCACATTCCAAATATATCTCAACTTTAGTGAGGTTTCACTCTGGGGTTTAGGGTACTATCAGAGAGCCGAAACACATGAATTATTATTTAACTCTTTTCAACAAGATTCTAAGACACGTTGTGCCATATTTATTGGATCACAATAATCTCCAAATTTGCTAAGCATTTTTGTAGACATCCCTCACTGGCTTTAGTCTTCATAACTTCTTCTTGTAGGAATGATATCAAATTTGTTACTAGAGGTAGCTCTTTTTCTCTCATTATGGTATAGCTCCTTTTCTCTCATTATGTTATTTCTAAAAGGTTTTGGGCAACCATCACTAAACCACTTTCCTTCACTTATATATATACATATATATATATATATATATATATATATTATATATATATATATATATATATATTATATATATGAATGACATTTATTTTCACCGTCTATGATATAAGTGATAACTTCAAAATTGTAATCATAACATTTAGGAAAAAATTAAAGAAGATCATTGTAGGTATTCAAAGGCATTAACAATTAAAAATCCTTAGAATAAATTATGTTCCTATTGGATTAAGGTGAAATATTAAGATACTTGTATCATATTCATGTAATGTTAAGAATATAATGCTCATTTCATACTATGCAAATCATAAAGACCTCACATAAATTGTTCTAGAGTCACTCAATCATGTGTTAGTGAAAGATTTGATTTGATTGACCAACTATCTAAAATGCAATGTATCCACAATTATGGGTCAACATTTCAATTTTCAAATAAAATTGATCAATAGAATTTACACCACAAGTAAATAAATCATATTATTTTACCTACAAAATGAAGTAATTATACAATAATGAATATCCAATGAATATGGTTCCCTTCCACTTTGTCTTGATAGTTCAAGAATGAAATCAAAGAAAAAAAATACTAAGGAGAGAAACAATCATATCATCTAATCTAATCTAATCCAATGAATGTTGATGAAAATAATGCTAGATACATCATAGAGGAAGATACCTAATACAATTAAAGTAGCACCAAAGATAGTCATATTCTCCAAACTAATGGTAGGGACAATTGTGTTGTTAGCAGTGTTCGGTGAAGTTGTAGCTAAGCCAAGAGCCATGTGGGGATCTAACCTAAGTCTTATAACTAAACTAGATTTATCCTTTAATTTAATTATAAGAAGAAGAAAATAGCATGTTTATAATTCTACATTTACTTGATAATAGTCATATTCTCCAAACTAGTGGTAGGGACAGTTGTATTGTTAGCACTTTTCGGTGAAGTTGTCTCTAAGCTATGAGCCATGTGCGGATCTAACCTAAGTCTTCTAACTAAACCAGATTTATCATTTCATTTAATTATAATAAGATGAAAATAGCATGTTTACAACTCTACATTTACTTGATAATAACATAGAATTGAAATTTGATTTAAAATATATTAAACATGCAAGAAAATTAATTTGCAACAATTTACATAAATGAAACAACAATAGAAGAATATTTGTTCTAGTGACTTGGTTAGTATCATTTTGACCCTATTAGGATGCTTTTGCTGAGCTACCCAATTGAATTTACTTCCCAGCCAACTAGGAATAATTTCCTAGCTTAGGGAACTTCCACAGGTTCCCTAGCCCTTCGAGCCCAAGCCCTACCAATTGCATTGTGTCAAAGTCAAAACCAACACTCTCCAATAGATCCAAGTTTGTGTTGTCCCATTTTTCTCTCCATTCCCCTTTCTCCTTCTCCACATTCCTCCTCTCAATATAAAATCTTCTAATGCCAAAATAAAGAACAACTATCTCCCCCTTCTCCTCTCATCCTCATTCCCTTTATGTCTCTTCCTCTCATCCACCTCAAAGACTTACCATTAATGCCATGACTACCCCCAATCCTTTTAATTTAATGACCTTGACTTTCCCTTCCATATCTTATCCCAAAATAAATTTGAGAAAACCTTGGGAATTGAAATATTGATATTTGAATTAGAAATAAATTAGAGAAGACCATATCTTATCTAGAAGTAAAATTGAGAAGATACCATGGGAATTGAAATATGGATATTTAATTTATAAATAAATTGGAGAAGACCATATCTTATCCAAAAGTAAAATTGAGAAGACACCTTGGGAATTGAAATATGGATATTTAATTTAGAAATAAATTAGAGAAGACCATATCTTATCCAAAAGTAAATTTCAGAAGACACCTTGAGAATTAAATAATAAAAAATAATAAATGTCGTATCGATAAAATAAAACTATAGATTCATAGGTTTAGGTGCATACAAATATTAGTTAATATTTATAAGTCAATGTTTTCATGTCAATTAAACACCAATCAATATGAGCATGATAGGATCATGTAGGGAATTACAAGAAAAGTGGCTAGGTCCTAGAGTTGGATCTGTGGGAGACGAAGTTGAGTTTGATGGGGTAGTGACTTTAGGAGGAGGAGATATGGGAGAAGAAAGATCTAGGGCAATTGCAAGAGGAGGAGATATTGTTGATGGTGCTATCAAGGATTGGATTCACGATGACTTGGGTGCTGCTACTTTAGGGGAAGGTGTGGGTGTGGGTGTACGATAAAGGTTGAGCTCAACAATATCAAAGCTAAAACATAGAAAAAAAGCGCATCAAATCTAACATCTCTTCCGAGAGCTGTTGTTGTGGAAGAATAGAGAAAATTGATGTCATTGAAACTTTACAATGTCGATCTCTTCCTCAATATGAAAAAGCGAAGAAAAATCAAATAATGAGATTCAGAAGATGAAGGGAAGAAGACTTGATAAATCCCATATGACGAGAGGCTTAAATAAGGTATCACCACAATAACCATAAGGAAGAAAAAAAATTACTTAGCAAGGTCTATAGTCATTGCGTAAGAAAGGAAGGAACCACAATAGCCTGCTCTTATTCTATGCAACCCAAGGATGAGGCTTAAGTCAGAACAAGACCTGTAGAGTAAATTTGCTAATGAACATAACAACATGTGAGGGTACTTAGGAAATCACCTCACCTTGCTAGCTTCAATATCAATATCGTAGGATTATAATTCAAGATGGAGCACATAAAAAAACCCACACACGAATTTATGAGTACCTCTATGCAATAATGGAAAAACAACGAGTCAAGAGAACTGTAAATTGAAACAAATAGGTAAGGAAAAGAAAAAAAAGCTGAAAGACTGTATTTAAGCAACCATATTAGTAAGATGCAAGTGATTTACCTCTACTATGGAAGCAAAGACGAAAACCTCTGCTCACAATCGTGTCTACCAATAGTATATACATACGCAAACAAAAATATAGGGCCTCAAAAGGGCCGAGACATATCGCACAATGACAATGTGGTGTCCTTGCCTTGTAAAGCAATTTAGAAAATGAAATGTGGTTACCAATCAAATTTCATAGTTTTAATTAAACCTAATCACGCCTCACCATTAGATATAGGGTTACAATCCCAGTTGTTGGTGGTAAAAAGTTCCTCAAATGATGTGATCATCACATGGAATGGATGTCGTGGCATCCAACCACAACGCCAAGTATTGCATATCCAATTTTGAACTTTAAATATCTATTTATTTTGGATTTTGAGTTTTTGTTTCGTGTTTTTAATTTTTTCTCAATGTGATTTGGTAAAGTGATTTTTTGAAATTATAATTTTGGATTAGATGAAATCTTGCGACACCAAACATAGTGTTTCACAATTGCAACAAACAACTTTTGTCATAACAATTGTGACGACTTAATCATACGTCGCAATTATTACTCATAAACGAAATTGTGATGAACATAGGCACTAAAACAAAAAAAATGACATATTTCTGGGCCTTTGTTACGATATGGGCCATACCTTTGGACTATATCATCTCTATTTAGTCCTATATGTAGTAATGGCCATCCATTTACCCTAGATTAAAAAAAAACATAATTCTTTGACGAGAATTACAATACTGTTGTCCAAACCACCATACAGCATAAAAATGCTAAAAAGTAAAACCATGTAATAAAAACCACCCATTCTTTCCTTCAAAATACAAGAAATATTCCGCTCGTAATTGACACAATGTACAATGCATGTAGATAACCATGAAAAAAATTGACGCATACAAACTGTACACCCACTTCTTACTTTATTTCTATTTAAAAAAAAAGCCAAAGTCATAGTAGTACAATATAGTAAGACCTCTTGAATATAAGAGTAGATGTTTTTACTTTCTAATTCCCTTTTTAAAAAGGCAATATAAGATATATTACAAATTAAAAAAGAGAAAAAGGTTCATAAAGGCATTTCCTCTTCAATAATCCATGCTAACAAAATATCACATGTTAAATTAACAGGAATCCAAAGTACCTTCAAATATCCAATATTTTATAGTTCAAGAAAAATACAATGATGTAGGTAGTAAATCCCTTATAATTCATTGAAAAATACGAAATTAGAAGTAGCCATTACTTTATCTATCTATCAAAAACAAGTAAAGTACATAAAAAAATATGGAAGTCAAAAATAAAAGAAGCAAAAACATTTTCCTTCGTAATGGATAATTTAGAGTTAGAGAGTTTCTTTAGAACCCGGGTCATGAAAAGATAGTCCTATGCATAATGTCTAGCAGTAAATGAGAACAAGAAATTAAACTTAAGCTCAAGTTGGCGGAATCAATGAGAATAATTGTTAGGCGATTAAAAAGCTTGATAAGTAATGGATTTTTTCTTCTCATACACTTACGACTAAAAGAAAACTGATTATTTTTCTTGTCATATTAAGATGACAATTTTTTCACAAAGACTAGTGTAGATAATTTCAAGTGTCAAACATTCAAAAGCATATATTTTAATACAATCCATTTATATGAAATTGAAGATTTTGTCTATATTTAAACCGAAATTTTTGATAAAGATTTTGAGAAAATAACTTAATATTGAACTAATAAATTCTCTAAAGATATTTTACCGTGCAAAATTTTTGGTACAACTATTTCCTAATATAGATTTAGTATAATTATGTTTCAAAATTATTAATAAATATACATTCTAAATAGAAACAAAGATATAATACAAATTTAGATAATAAATTTAATTGACTCACGTTGTTATAAGGCCATTAAATGAAAGTGAGACAAGATGAATACATTAAAACAATCAATACCCATATCTTCATGTAGACATTATTGTTTTATATGTGATAGATCAATAGTGTGAAATTTTTAGTGCTAAAGATTACCTAAAATTATAAGAATATAGTGAAAATAAAAGCTTTTATATGCATCACACTTCATCTGCGTGTTTGGTTGATAAAAACCATGACTTTTTCTCACACAGATACGAAAGAATGATACTTTATGTGAAATTGGAATGGAAATTAAACATCACATTTCTAAAGGGCATCCTCTTACTATAGAGGTTAGGAGCATCACCAACATTAGTTTTCTATTATTAAAATATAGTAAAATCCATGTCATCCTACTTGAACCATGCCTTTATTTATTGAAATAGATTCTTGCTACAATGCCAAAATGGATAATAGTTCTTTAATTCTTGTCTAACAAAACTAATGATTTTTAAGTGCATGGAAAGTTCCATCAAATGTATATGCATTTATGCAAAGAAAAACCTTATATATATGATAGTGATATTTTGGTGTTGTGTTTTTATTAAAGTATATCTAATATTGTTCAATGATACTTTTTATATTAAAGAGATTTGTAATTCCTTTCATACTAAACATGAAATTAACTTATACCCTTCTTCGACACTTATAAAATTAGTGTGAATTTATTTTAATTAAATATATATCATAAATAGTTAAAAATTTGCTTATTTTAGAATATCTCTTTAACTAAATCTCTAAATAATTAATAACTAATAAATTAAAATTAAAATAAATTTAGATTATTTTTATAAATTTTTAAAATATTAATTATTTATTAAAATATATCTATTTAAAAATATATTGCATACATAAGTAAATAAGAATGACTCAAATACATGAAAATTCGTATTTGGGAAAACAACGAATATTTGATTAAATAATCGTTGACAATATTCTAAACCAAAACCGACACATAGTACATGAATAACAATCGTTTCACCTGATATCTCATTATCCTAAAACAAATAGGTTATGAAGACGATGTTATTATTATTATTCTTCCTATTACATTATTATTAGAAGGGAGGAAGGCACACAAAATAAACCACGTGAATTGAATTCGTAGAAGACGAGGACGAAATCCCATTCCAATCAACTAGCATCCCATCTGGGGGCCACGTCTTGCTCAGCCTATGAGCTATTGATGACACTGCACTTCCGACGAATTTCTCCCTCGTTGCCTGTCAATTCGATGATCCTTCCCATACTGACCATGGCAGCGGCAAACCTTTCTTGCCACGTGCGCAAGTGATGCCGCGCAGCGTTTGCTTTGACTACGGTTGCGGTGTTTCGATCTGTGAGCAGCGTTGCATCGGAGGTAAACAAACCATGTTTCTTTAGAAGGCCCTTGTAGTAGAGATTGTCGATAGTTTCAGGCGTATATGTATCCATGAACACGGTCGTGATGTTGTTGCTGGGGATCCCCTGAGGACACTTCTTCTTCAGTATGTCAGCAAGCATAGGATCAAGAGATGGGTCCGTCGGAATAGTGGTGCTGAAGTTGTAGAGCCTGCTCACGAATGAAGTGCAATGAGAGACACCAATTGAGTGTGCTCCTGCGTCAATACACCCACTCATGGATGAACATTACAAATTACAGCGATGAACATACAAATTACAATATTTTTACTAACCATTGAAATCTGAATCCCTGATATGATATATGGTTACTGTTTTACTCTAGTGTATCTGATCTTATTGCAATGCAAGATCTTACTTCACAACCATAAATATACCTACATCAATGCATTCACAAAAAATTGTATGCACCTGATAGTATAACCATGTCCTTCTGGGAGAGACCCTTGGATGCAAAACTCTGCGTCAACTGGCTGACATTGAAGGTAGGGGCAGGTATATTTGTGGCGACCTCTGAAGCCAGTGAAATAATTCCATCCCTTCGTCCAGCAGGAACATCCCAGCTCAGAGTATGTTTATGTGGCGATGCCTGCAATCAATTATAAAAGAATTAATTTTTGTTCAACCTTGTTTTGCTAATTAAATATGTTGTTGAGGTAAATTAGAATACACATTGTCGCTTGCTTCAGTATCATATAAAGTGTAAATAAACTTATATTCGAGCGATATCTGTACAATGGTAACTACAGAGACATTTGTATTATTTTATAACGTTATTTGAAACATTTGAGGACAGAAAATTGAAATACTTTTGATACTTTAAATTAATAAAAGTTTAAATCCTTGTGTAGACTCCTGTAGTAAAACTGTAACTTCTTATAATCTGTGATATGCTTACCAGCTTTGTGCTATCTCTGGCAGCAAATGCTAGGATATCGGCACAAGAAACAGTGTTTGGGCAGATGGCCTCTAGTCTCGATTTCGCTGTGTCAATCACGTCATATCCGTGAAGGCTCGGATTGTTAACAGGGCTATCTTTCTCCGCAGTGTTGTTGGCAGTGGAGTCTATGAGAACAGACCCATCACATCCCTGAAAGCAGTCATGATTTGAACATTCAAACACACTATAACTTATAATTTCGCTAGAATTGGACTCATGGGTTACAGATCGGGAGTAGATGGTGATAATGGATAACGATTAGCGGAGGCACATATATCTAGATAGATAGGAATAGAGATGGAGAGGAAAATCTGTTGATATTGAGTGTGAATCGTCTAGAAAGAACCCAAAGCATTATGAAGGACTGTGAAAACTCGCATTTCCAGAATGTTGATATCTTTAACAAAATTTAATTTAATGATGGAATATTGAAGCCTACCCTGACGAAACAATCATGGAAATGCATTCTTATGAGTCCAGGAGCTACTTCTCGACTCTTCAGGAATGCATGTCTCACAACTTCGAACACAGTGGATTCCGCTTTTGGACAACTGTGATCGTAGAAACCCACTTCAAGAGCCCCATTAACACCCGCTGCCAAACCAGCACAAAGTAACAGAGCAAGAAGGGCCGAGTACTGATCGGCCTTCGCCGTTGCCGTTTCAATACGCATAAAAACTGCAATATCTTGATTTGTATATGAAGAAACTGTTAGATAGTCAGTAAATAATAATTATAGAGCCTATAGGAAATTCCAGTTGAAAAAGAAGTTTCTAGTTAGCGTAGAGAAGAAACATGCTAATGTTTTGCCGCTAACTTACAGAAATCCGTGCCACTGGGGATGGGTAAAGAAGCTTTGATTATAAGTAGTACCACCTTCAATAAACGCTCTGTATTTATAGGATGATGTCCAAACAGAAGACTTCGTGAAAATACATCAACCTTCCTCAGATCCATCCATTGCCAGAAGTAAAAACGTGGACACGTCGTTATCAAGATGCAGTGTAAGCGTCCCGAGTCGAATTCGTCAAAAGTCAGACTTGAATTGAATAGGTAAAACAGGTTTCCTCTTTCTACACGTAATTTTGACCTTACAGCTATTCGACGAGTCATAATGGACAGCGTCTGTAGGTTGAGTGGCAAGAGGAATGGTTTCGATTCTCTAGTTCTGACATGTCTGCTAAATCTGCTCTCTGGAACTTTTTAGATTGTTGACTATCTACAGAAATTACCTCCTGAATTCCTTATATTGTTGACTATCTCTATTAATATAATGTTATCCATGTTAAAATGAATCCAGAGATAAGAGCAGGATGGTGTTTTTCTCTATTAATATAATGCTATGAAATAAAATGGGTTTTCATGGAAGGTGTTTTTCTCGATTAATATAATGTTATTAAACACAATGGGTTTTACATTACATAACGAGGAAACTTTATGCACACGTTTTGACGTCATCAACATGCAGTTATTTATCATTTATAATGATCTTCTTACCTTTCAAAGGCCGCCCATTGTGTCATTGCTGAACAAAGCTCTCTCAATTAGATTTACAAAAATCCTGGTCAAAATTTCAATTAGATTTACAAAAATCCTGGTCAAAATTTCTCTGAATATCACTGGAATTTTCATAACTTTCAAGAAAGCAACCATCAAGCCATCCATTGCCTGTGAACACGAATTAGGTAATGAACTGGTTCGACACAAATAATCAACTGTGCTTACTTTTCAAATGCCGCACATTGTGTCATTGCTGAACAAAGCTCTGTCAAACTTATGTGTAAGGTTGCTCAAATCGGGGAGTATTATATGATAATTACTTAAGCTTAGCCACCCACCACAAATAAAATATTTTCGAATCTCTTCGGCCCAGAGATGAAATTTTCACAGCAGTGAGCAAAATGAAATACGTTAACATCATTATTATAACCGCGTGTGCGATGGAAAGCCAAGTATTGTCGTTACTTTGGGCCAGGTGCTATAGCAATGAGTCATTAACCTTGTGCTAGATGTGGTTTTCATTTAATTATTAATGAATTAATCATCAATTCATTAACTTCTAACTTCGTCTTAAATTTAGTTTTCATTTAATTAATATCTTTATATATGATTTTTGAAAGTGCATATTTTTTTTATTTAAAAAACACAATTTTATTATTTGAAGTGTAACCAAATTCTATTATATATATATATATATATATATATTTTTTCTAGATTTATAATTTTGATATTTATGTCTAGTATATTTTTAATGTGAAAATAAATAAAATATTTCAATGTAAACTTTTTTTTTAATGTCAAAAAAGAAATATATATGATTATTTTAGCAAATATGGAAAAAGGTTGAAGTATGAATAAGATTAGTAATGATATATATTTTTTTAAATATTGGTATAAAATTCCACAAATGAGATCAATATTTCTCTTAATAGTATATGGTATATGAGGCATGTGGTATATGGTTTGAGAGAAATATAAGATTATAAATTCCTATGATTAAAAAAATTCTAGCCTTATTATTCTACATTTTGACGCACACACAAGCGTATATTTTGAAATCCACTAAAAATGTGTTTGAATGTAAGTTTACATTGTATATTCTATAAAACATGCAAGAGATTGAATTACTTATGTATTAAAAAATACAGTTTAAATAACCAAAAATTACACATAGTATATACATGCATATCTTAATTAGGGATCTACCAAAATAATCAATATAAAATCCATCTTAATCACAAATATAGAAAACATCGAAAGGGATTGAGGAAAACCTTTTTTCAATTTATGAACTCTAAAATAAGTTTCTACCAATGAGATTTGATCTCTCTAAATGCTTGCTAAATCTTTTATTATGATGGATATATCATGGTAATATAAACTTAATGTTAGGAATAATGTTTATTTTAGAGAGTGGTTTTAGAACTATTGAAGTTTGTTTAGATATTTTCTCCACAACATTCTCCTAATTCAAAATCTTTGGAATCTCATATGTACTATATTATTGTGATGTATATTGGTTTTGAAGATGAATATACCAATAATTTTTATATTCTGCAATTAGATTTCTTACTTGGTATCAGAGCCTTTTTGGGCCATACTCCCTCACGAGAGAAGCAAATATAGAGGGGCCAAGATACTATAAGAGCTAGAGTAGAGCGATTGGTTGTGTGGATTTTGTTTTTTCCATCAGTTATGTGGTAGGAAAAGAGAGAAGTTTGTATAAAGAGGTAGCCCACTGTATCCCAGTGTTGAATAGTCGTTTGTGTGAATGAGAGAACCCATGTATAGATCTTACTACTCTTCACAAGATCTATCCACCGAAGTGTATGTGTGCATGTTTGTGAGTTCGATATTAATCAATTAACTAACAATCTATGGTGTATGAGGGAAACTTCTAGAAGATGACAGAGTGAATGTTCAAGGAATCCCTACGGAGGCCATTGTTCCATTCGTCAATAATGATCATGTATTCTGTTTGCTTTACAATGAAAGATTTCCTTCTTTGGCTATCAAAAATATGCAGAATAGCTCTATGAATGCATCTGGATAAGTGTTTTCTATATCATTATACAATGATAGAATTAGGGCCTCGTTGGTATGGAAGATACAAAAAAAATATTGAATGGCAAAAAAAGAAATTTGGGAGCTTCAAGAAAGGGCGAATGTAGAAGTTTGGATTCAGTAAGAGGGCACCATGGTCTTGACAAAGTTTTTGCTTTGTTGAGTGTATATTTACTAAGCATATGATGAATTTACTGGGTAAAATTTAAGGCACATACTCGTGAGGGATGAAGTCACTGTATCTCTAATTTGATGTTTGTTCCACCAATTTTTCTTTACAAAATTTTTTTATTTTCATTTAATACAAAAATGGAAATAAATATATACAAGGCACAAGGGCTAAATTAATGCTCTTGAGTACTTATTGCTTGAAACTTTATATGTGACAAGAGCTAGATGTGGATGGATCTTCAATTTGCATGTAAATTTATTTAAGATTTTGGAAGCTAGGAATCAGGATAAATTCACCCAAATAACAATGCCTATCATTTTTAAGCATTATGGATTTTCTGAAGCCATCGGTTGTTTGATGCTAGATTTGTTAGATGCGAAATGCAAATTCCTTTTGAGCCACTTTTACTAAGTGTATATTTGGGATGGTTTATCCTTTAAAGGTTACTAGTCGAAGACCATGATCAAGGTGGCTATTTGAATCGAAATAATGATATCAATGTTTCGTGAAGGTCATGGAGAAAATGAGCAACATTGGGTTTTGGTCATATGAGTTTTGTTCATTGCTTTGTTAAGTTGTATGTTCTCCACATAATTTTATTTCCATATGTAAAAAGTGAAGAACCAATCAATTAACATTGTAATATAATCTAAAACAATTGTGCTTGGCAGTTAGAAACCCCTAAACACATCATCAATTTGATTATATTTACATATTGTTATGATTTGTGGTTCTGGGAGCTCAAAAACTCAAGAACAAGGACTATTGGTTACAGTATTAGATCCTTGTTTGTTATATAAGTCATGTTGTATGATTAACTTTTTAATACATTAAATATCCAATCTTCATTCTAGAAAATGGCATAGAGATGAAAGCTAAATATCCAATAGATGATGGTATGTCCATAGAGTGATTTAGTTAACTTGACAGATTTTCGTGTAGAAGCCCTGATGAGTAGAGTATGTAAATATTGACGATCATTACAAGTATGCCAATGATGGTCTGAGCCAGTTGTGTCTTAAATAGGTCTAGTGGTAAGCTCAAAGTTGTGGTGGAGAAAGAGGACAGTCTAGGAGATATCAGAGTGTTTATAAGTGCTTATGAAGGCCATACCAATATATCGAAAAAATGTGACTTGAATGTGAATTATATGTCTTTTCTATATTGTAATTTATAAAATAAACATTATGGGAGGGTGTTAGGAATAATGTTTATTTCAGAGAGTTTTAATAATTGTGGGAGTTTGTTGGGAGATTTTCTTAACAACATTTTCCTAATTCAAATTTTGTTGGATCTCAAATTCAATATTTGTTGGGTCTCATGCGCTATATTAGTTTGAAGTATCTTAGTTTTGAAGATGAATATACAATTTTTTTATGGTATGCAATTAGATTTCTTTCTCTTAACTCTGCCCAGTATTTAAAATAAATATTTTTTTTAATAAAATAATCCCTAATATCCATTCATTATAGGTCATAAAAAATTCCTCAATAGCATTTCACACTAACTACCTAACCACCTTCCCACTACTAGGACATTTTGATAACCTTCCCTTGTTTGTCATCCTAGGACCTCACCACCTTTATCTATTGCCTCAGCATAAACACATCGATTCATTTAACTAAACTAATAACACTGGTGACATCCATTCCCAAACTCTTCTTATCAGAGATATACATAAGCTAGTTTTATGAAAAGGATTACATAACGTACAAATTAAATGCTTTAATTTTCTCTAAAACACCAAGAAAATAGTTGTAGTAGTTTTTGATATCATTATCTATTATTTATGCTTTAAGTTTCTCTAGAAGGCCAAATTGATGTAGCATATTTTGATTTTTTTTTATCTATTATGTTCGGCATCTGGATAAAAATATTCACAAATATAAACAATATATAAAGTATAAAAATTTAAAAATTAGGTTTCGTTGGCTAAATCAATGACTATAATTCTTCATTTTTTGCACTGTAAAACTGTGAAATTTGTATACTCTTACATGATCATGTACACCTTGTGGTATCTTCTTCTTATGAAAGTCCTCAGTACTTTGGATTTTAAATCAAATCAATGTAAGTGTTTTCTCCATTTCTGCATTATAATATCTTAGCAATCTTCTTTATGCTGGTTGTACTGTAAAAATTAAAGTCAATTTATTTTTGGCGTTTACATTACACTATCATAGTAATTGTTATTTTCTTTTCCTGTAATATTTGGCATGAGAGTTACAAAACTATTTACTCGTAAAAAAGTGATTTTTATAAGCCATTTTCCTATGTACTATCAAAAATGTTTCAAATGATGGAAGAATACAAAGCATACAATACTACACACTTATCCACCAAAGATATATAAGATGAAAAGGATTTTAGATGATAAGATACAAAATACTAAAAATGATTTTGAATTATACGTATTAATAGATTGTAAAAATCGTATAATACTTTTGCTCTTCGTCTTGTCATCTACTAATGTTTCATAAAACTTTACGTATTTTCTATTTGGTAACTCTCTTTCTTTCATAGTACTTGTCTGTCCAATGAGGATGCCATAAAACAATATCTATACTTTTAAAATGATAAAAAAGAAGTATGCTCATTATTTGTTTCATTTAAATTGTAGACTTTGAGCTTTATTTTTCCCATTATACAGGGTGTACTGAAATGGGTTCTAATTTTCTTGAATTTTGAAATGGGTTCTACTTTTCTTAAATTTACCATAGTTTAAGCATTTAATTTTTGTTGAAATTAGGTGAGGAAAATATTCAAGAGATAGTAGATATTCACTATTTAAAATGTGTTTTTAAATATATGAATGAATTCAGCCTTTTGAAAAACCCTTGAAACATTCCAATTATGCAAATTACGAAACTCATACATACCATTCTAAGAGATCCCCATCAATTTGGGACAAAATCAAAAGTATGATAGTTAGACTATGAGTCATTTTGAAATTTGGAAGCAATAATAACATTCTATTTTTGTTTTGAGAAAGTCCTTACAGATCTTCAAATGGTGTGTTTTGCATGTGAGAAGGTGTGGGGCACGTTGCTTCCATCCCAATTGGACATGTAGTAGCATGCCCCTTTAATTTCTTTAATATAAATTATGATTGAGGAAGATGGGATGGCCCTAGGCTATATTCCTGTACTTAGAATATGAAACACCACCCCTGCACTTCCATTATGTGACGAGTGCATTCACGCTAATAGTGGATCTTCTCACTTACCCTGATTTTTCCATGTGATTGGTTTACTACAACAACCATTCACAAGGGCTCTAATTACTAAGTTTATGGTTACCACCTACAACACATTTACCAACATAATTTGACAACACGTTATCCAATAAGGCAAGATATTTCACACTGTTAAATTGGGGACAATGGAAATTCAAGAGAATTTCTTATAGAGGAGTTGTCTCCATGGTAACAAACCCAAGCTTTCCCAATCCTATGTGCCACACAGAAGACAATTTTCTCCTCTTCTAGCATTAGTAATCCTTGACCTTCTTAGCATTTTTAGAGAATTTCTTAGAATGGAATGATAACTCAACGACGAGCCCTATTTTTTTGGTCTAGCATTTTATATCTTTCTTCTAAATTTGTTGTGGCCATAACATCCTTTAAATGGACTCGATGACGAGCCCTATTTTCCTAGTCTAACATTTTATATCATTTTTCTAAACTTGTTGTGGCCACAACATCCGTTCAAATTTTCCATTTAAGAATTCTTTCAAATGAATTTTGATTGATGTCATTTTATCAATGTTCTTATCGTATCCCAGTATACTCTTAACTCCCTTGCGCTTATGGCCTTGACTTTGAAACTGTTTTTGCATATCCTCCATTTTAGGCATTGTGTTTGTCTCTTTTCCTATTTTATTATAATCCT
>APFE031208525.1:0-13671 GCA_000404065.3 Pinus taeda
CAACTTATATGATTAAAAAGTTGAAAGGTATTAAAATTTTATTTACTATAAAACTTAATTTAAATTGGCATACTCTAACAATTATGTTTTTTCTCTGAAAGTTATGGAAATTTGGGTCATATTTTGAAAGCTGTTAAAATTTTGTAGGGATTTTCGTAAATCTAAGCAAAAGCTGTTAAAATTCATAATTTTAGGTGTACTTGAAGTTATTGATGGTGCTGAATCTATTCCCACCATCAGAAACATGATTCAAACACTACCTCTACAAGAGTTTTTGAAAGTTTTTTGCCCGGCCACTTTTGATCGTCTGGGCAATTCCTTAGCCTCCTTAGACGACTCCATCAGAATTAACCTATAATAATAAAATTTTAAATTTGAATTCAGTTTCAAAATATATCAAATCAATTGTTTTTTTGGAATTTTAATTACCCCTCGAGTCTATAAATTAGTCTGGAAAATAATGAAAATTCCAGCCGATTATGATAAAAATCTGGCAGAATTTTTTGAAAATCTAGATTATAGTTTTCAAATTTCAAGATTTAAGTGTCGAAAATTTTTAATGGTGCTGAATCCATTTCCACTATAAAATAAAATGATTCAAATACTCAGCATTCTGATTTTTTGAAAATTTTTAAACCAGATTCCACAAATTTCCAGCGAATTTGAGACTTCGGCAGACAAAGCCGTTTGATATTAGTCGAGAAGAAAACAAAATTAATTAAAACTTCGGTTGACAACGCCGTTTAATATTAGTCTGCCGGAAAACAAAATTAATTAAGTCAAAGCCCTTCCCACTCTTCACATATTTATGAGTTGTAGGAGTCCCTTCAAGCATTTGATAGCAATTCAATTTAGATGAATGACATTTGGACGTTCACGTTTGTTATTACGTTTATTGATGCTACGTTCAGCTTGTGGACTATGTCAAAGCCCCTTCCCACGTCACATTCTTTAACGTTCACTTCTTCATAAAAGCGAAATGAATTTGTAAGTTTCCGTTCTGGTTTTCTTTATGTATATTAAGTTATTAGCCCTTCTTGAATTTGTAAGTTTCGGTTCTGGTTTTCTCTGTATATTAAGTTATTAGCCCTCCTCCTTTTCCAAGCGGTTCATAATTCTCCAAGGCATTCTGCACATCATTGAACCGGACGAACAACATGGTAACACAAATACTTCATTATTATTCTGTTTGCAAATTCTGATAATGCATTGATATTGTAAACATTTTGTTAACAAATTCTGTTTGCAAATTCTGATAGTCCAGTTTGTGAACAATTTTTTGTTAATGACGAATCTTGATATTTTGTTTCGTTTCAGGTAAAATCCAATAGAATGCTACGTAGGTCAAAGAGATTGGCACAGCTGAGACGGGACGGAACTATTCCTAATCTTCCCAATCACATCATTCAACGATGCTTGCTCAGAGTTCCATATAAATCGCACTCCAAGCTCAAAGCCGTCTGCAGAAAATGGAAAGCTATAGTGGGTAGCCCAGGGTTTTATAAGGAGCGACTGACCTCTGGAACAAGCGAGCAGTTGATCTGTATGATTCAGTATTTCAGGCTTCGAAACCCACGGATTAAATATAAGCGGCGCACATATATCCCTCCACGTACCTGCAGAGTAATAGTATTGGACCCTGCCACGCACACCTGGACAATGTTACCCGGTATTCCGGACTTCCCTATTGGAGTTCCATTATTTTGTAAGTGCGTCTGTGTGAATGGGAAGCTGGTTCTCATGGGCGGACGACATCCAGCAAACTTGGAAACCATGAACAGAGTTTATATTTTCGATTTCGTGTGTGCCAAATGGCGCCGTGGAACCGACATGCCCACACTGAGGATCGGCTTCGCCTGCTCTGTGTCTTCCTCCAATGGACTCATCTACGTTGCAGGTGGGAGAAACGACCAACATCATTTGTTCGCAGCAGCAGAGACTTACAATGTGGAAGAAGATAAGTGGGAAAATTTGCCTCCAATGACCCAAGAAGTAGGCAGCTGTCATGGAGTTTTTCTGGGAGATAAATTCTTTGTATTCGGCTATGGAAACAGTGCAGAGATTTATGATCCAAAGACGGGCGTGTGGAGACGAGTGGATGATATGTGGAGATTCGGGTCATCGTTCACGTCCTCCTTAGTTGCTTTTGGGCAGCTGTATACCTTCAATGAACGACAGTTAATGAAATATGTTGCAGAGGAAAATGATTGGGTTGTCGAAACTGTTATTCCCACAAAATTTTGTGGTTCTGGGTGTAGCGCAGAGTGGCGCGGCCATATTTTTCTGAGTAAACGTTGTAACAGTTCTCGTCGTCAGGTGTGTTGTCTCCTAAACCCGTCAACTTACGAGTTGATTGAATTCTATGTACCTGAAAAGTTTGAGGGCGTAGCTACAGCAGCAGCAACCCTGGAGATCTGAATGGTTTGTGTCATGTTGGAATCTTGTATTACCCCTTCGCAATGGGTTTCTATTAGAATTTTTAATAAAAATGTATTCGGTAGGCTTTCCCCCACCGATAAGCGATCTCATATTTATCTTTTTAATACATGTTGCTCTCTCGTATTTGTATTTTCAGTCAAAACGGATAACGCTAAAATAAAAATAAAATTAATGTAAATATTTATATACAAAGACAATAAAATAAATGTTTGAATATGAAACGACGTTAGGATATGAAAAACCATGGCCAACAAAACGCCGGAGGTCACGTATGGACAAAATCGTGAGGCTGAAGCCAAGTCATCAGAAAAATAAGATTATAAAGAATTCGAGTAGTTTATAACAAACAAAACAGCTTTCAGGAACCTATACAATTGCTCTAAGTTGGTACTGAGACGGACAACAGTGATAGGCATATCTGAATTGATGAATCGTCAATAGGCATATCTGAATTGATGAATAGTCCTATAATTGATTCTCGTTTTAAAGGAAAGCATTATAACATCACATAGAAGGATTCTAGTTTTAAAGGAAAGCATCACAACATCACATAAGAGGGACATCAAAAACGCAAGTGGCAACACTGATCAACTATAGTGGTTATACCCCTGTGTGACCTAATAGACCAAATAGGATATAAATCCCATACGTCGTAATCAAGATTTATTTTAATGGGTTTATCTCTAGGTTTAATCTGATGAACTAAAAAAGAAGATTCTTACATGGCCAAGGTCCCTGGTTAGGGTCAATTTTACTGCATATTTATCAGGAACTTGTATTTGCAGTGTGTTATTTAGGCATTCACATTCTCGCTATATTTTACTTACATTTTCACTATGGCTTACAAAGCTTCTAAAAGATTATGAAGTGGTCATGGTCAGAGTTAATTTTAACAGGATGCTTATTAGGTAACCAATTTTCACATCCGTGCTTATTAGACATTCACCGTGGCTTAGAAGGTTTCTCAAAGATCTTGCTTGAGAGGTTCTTGAAAAACATAAATTGAGATCTTGCTTGACCCAATACCTTAATTTTAATGCTTGACTCAATGCATCCATTTTTATCTGGATTAATCAAAAAAAAAAGAAGCATACCCTAGCTGATGCGGCAGTTTACTCTCATTGTCCAGCATTGCTTCAAAAAGCAGTTTTCCTATCCCAGTCCTGCACAACAGTAAGAGTCTCATGACATATACAAGCAAGATGGTATACAATTACACATATATGTAAACAAATACATACATATTTATTATGTTACCCAAAAAAAATGCAATAGGTATGTTGCTGACCTCTGAAAAGATTCATGAACATAAAAGTCCAGAAAGCATATGGGAGAAATCTGCGAATACTGATCGTTTTGCCTCCATATATACAGGTTCTTGACGCCGGTCTTCAAGAGTCCCTTCACAGTAACGATATACGGCTGGGAATTGTGGGGTACTGTCAACAGATAAAGCTGGTGGGAACTGGAAAGAAGTCTCTTGTAGTTTGTAACTGGGGCTTTCAGCCTCTGAGCATGGGCAGATCTGATACCCATTTCGTCAATTATAGCCTTCATCTCCTCTTTCTCTTTAAAATGCCTGTTCCGTTTCCATTCCCCTTCCCCGTGTCTCTTCCCCTTGCCATTGATCTAAGACTGGAAATTTGTTTAATCGTCTAACATCTAATCGTGTGGTGCACAAAATGACAGGTAGGCAAAGAGGAAGTTGATTTCAGAGGGAAACGCCTTACGGCGTAATTACATTTTCACTATGGCTTACAAAACTTCTAAAAGATTATGAAGTGGTCATGGTCAGAGTTAATTTTAACAGGATGCTTATTAGGTAACCAATTTTCACATCTGTGCGACATTCACCGTGGCTTAGAAGGTTTCTCAAAGATCTTGCTTGAGAGGTTCTTGAAAAACATAAATTGAGATCTTGCTTGACCCAATACCTTCATTTTAATGCTTGACTCAATGCATCCATTTTTATCTGGATTAATCAAGAAAAAAAGAAGCATACCCTAGCTGATGCGGGAGTTTACTCTCATTGTCCAGCATTGCTTCAAAACGCAGTTTTCCTATCCCAGTCCCGCACAACAGTAAGAGTCTCATGACATATACAAGCAATACGGTATACAATTACACATATATGTAAACAAATACATACATATTTATTATGTTACCCCAAAAAAATGCAATAGGTCTGTTGCTGACCTTTGAAAAGATTCATGAACATAAAAGTCCAGAACGCATATGGCAGAAATCTGCGAATACTGATCGTTTTGCCTCCATATATACAGGTTCTTGACTCCGGTCTTCAAGATTCCCTTCATAGTAACGATATCCGGCTGGGAATTGTGGGGTACTGTCAACAGATAAAGCTGGTGGGAACTGGAAAGAAGTCTCTTGTAGTTTGTAACTGGGGCTTTCAGCCTCTGAGCATGGGCAGATCTGATACCCATTTCGTCAATTATAGCCTTCATCTCCTCTTTCTCTTTAAAATGCCTGTTTAGTTTCCATTCCCCTTCCCCGTGTCTCTTCCCCTTGCCATTGATCTAACGCTGGAAATTTGTTTAATCGTCTAACATCTAATTGTGTGGTGCACAAAATGACAGGTAGGCAAAGAGGGAAGTTGATTTCAGAGGGAAACGCCTTACGGCGTAATAACTATGCAATCATCCAATATATTTGAGAAAAATATCTTATGAGGAAAAATCTATACCCAAAATCAAAGCCCTTTTTCTAAAATCTTGAGTATAAGATTGCAAATGTTTATTCTTAGCTTGCATAAAGTTCTGCCAGTCTATAATAGATTTCTACATGTATGCTAATGGATAAAACTGACTTCTTATTGCAACAATAAAATTATTCCAAGAGGATAAAACTTACAATGTTTCTTCATTTCCTCTTGAGTGTTGGCTTCCCACCAAGTTAGTGCTGCACCTTCCAATCTAAGAGAAGCAATTTGAATTTTGGATTCATCATCTTCAATTATTTGCATCCTGCAATACACTTTAATATGACAAATCCAATTGTCTAATGTTTCCACATTTACCTCTCCATTGTACATAGGCAATTCAAACATAATATCAAGCTTAAGAAAAAGATTTTTACCCTGATCTCTTGGGGAACTTGGAGGTGTTTTTAAAAGGGTAGTATCAATAGAAGACGATGAGGCTAAAGGTGGAGATGAGGGTGATGATGAAGGTGAAGGTGGTGGTTTGTCACCATTCCTTTATTTTCCTTTTGGGGGCTTCGCTCCATTTCTCCCATGAGATTTTCAACTCTCTCCATACAATCTAGAATTCCTCTCCTCATACAAAACCTTAACTATGTTGCGAAATGAAAGGGAAATTTAAAATATTTGATTTCTCTTAGCTTTGATAACTTCTTGTGATTTTATTTCCTTATATTGTATTTATTGTTTAGATGAATTATTATCATCAACCAACTACCAAAATAAGAAGATAAAAATTGCACAAGTACTCAAGAGATTGGCACCATGCTAGGGAAAAAACCTCTCATAAAATTGAGAGCAAAAACCCTTTGAACTCTTTCTTATAGAATCTTTATTGAGAAAATACATGACACAATATAGACTTTAACATCAAGATGACAAACCTACTGAAATGTACCCAATCACTTAATATCCTTCTGCAACTTCGCACTGAAGAGTAGATCTGTACCAACATGATGACAATCAGCAATATGATATTGAGAATAGATCCTTCTAGCCTCCTTGATCCTTCACTTTCCAAGTATCCTATTCACACACAAGATAACTTATTTGTTTGATCTTGATCCACCATATTAGATGCCAAAACAGTGGTTGTTCTAGGACAACGAGATCATGATTGACTTCATCAGACTATGGGTACACATGCAAGGATAATGAGGGCTCTTCTAGCCCTTCCACCACTTCGATCTTCTAGAGAATGGATCCTCCTTTTAGATTGCAGCTAGATCTAACTTGAAACCAAATCAATAGAAAATATGTAAAGATGCCCTTGCTCGGACCAGTCCTATGCACGTGTGAACATACCTAATGATAGTCTTGGATGAGGGATCAGACTTCCTCAACTGTGGTTGTCATTCCTTCGTCTCTTCCTCTTCTTCCTTTGTGCATGAATGAGTGTGTGCGAATTTTCCCCTAAGGGAGTGCCATCGTTTCCTATATATAAAAATATCTTGTTTATCCATCTAATAGCCGAATTGATCACCTTCATTAAGCCAACACCATGGAGTGCTACAAGAGGATTTCATTTTCTTTGATTTCGGTGGGTACATTTTGACAATTTTTCATTTGATGATATGGAAGGACTCTTTGACAAATATTGACTTTAAAAGTGTAACAACTCATGGTTGTTCTTTCTCTTATGATTCTAAATAAACATTTCTTGAGCATGAAACTCGTTCTCAAGTAATAATAAAAAATAAAAAAAATACATTGTTACAAGATTTTACATAATGAAGATTGAACCTAGTTACACTATTTTTCAACACTCCCTCTTAACTAGGGAGGTATTGATACATACATGGTGCATGGACATTCTCATTACAAGAGTTCTCATAAGAAAAGAGTTGGATTAGTTATCCATCTGTTCTAGCATCATTTGAATCAACATTGTTTCGATATAGAAAGGCCTTGATTAGCAGCTCCATATCTCACTTAGATGAGAGCAAAATGTTGGAAAGACCAATGAATGATAGACACATATCATCATTGTCTCTGTTAGGGTCATTCCCACCCGGGTGCTCTTTGAGTATGCCTACTAGGACAATTCTCATCTTGGGTTCCCAATGCTCAAGAATATCAGTCCTCTTACCCATGCTTGTCTTGGTTTCAGTAACACATCCTCAAAGAGTGTCGGATGCCAGATGATTACACAATAATCCATTCTTTCTTTCAAACTGAAGGCAAGAATGTCATGTCTAATTCTCACTCTTAACCAGGGACGAGTTCCAAGTTTCTCTTTATTCAGAAACTTGCTCGAATTCCTTTACTCATAGGAACCTCCCATAGCTCCCTCTTACCCAGGGACTCTATCATCAATGCTTTATAGGGTCCTCTAGTTGAACGATGATCCAAAACTTTGATGTCATCAATTTATTCACATGTAGGTTTCATCCATCCTTCACTTTCCTTTGTCAAGTCATTCCTTCTTTCCCAAAAAGTATCCTCGGCTTTATAGTTGGGGATTCCTTCATCAACTCATCTATCTTCACTTTCCTTCAACAGTGATTGCTCTGGATCACAAGGTACATAGTTGTGACATCCTTCACAACTCTCCTTTCCTTGATCCTACACACATACCTAGACTTTTCCAAGGGGCCAGACAACAAAAACAAATTACATATTACCTTTTGGTGATGGATTTTTCCAGTGACATCTTCTTTGTGGATATCAACATCCTCCATACATGTTAACGCATCTCCCAATGATATCTATTGTCAAGGGCCTTCATCTTTTCAGGCTTCCATCAGAGTCTCCACATCATTGTAGGAGATTTCTTGGTCAAGTATTCCCAATATTCTTGATTTTGATTGCCTTCATCAAGGTTGCATACTTCATGATCTCTTCCACCCTCACATCTTTCATTCCTGGGAGCTCTTTAATTGTAGTCAACTACCTCATACTTCATATGAGGACATATTATATTGATTTCATCTAGTTAGACTTATGTCTTTTTGCATCCTTTTAGGGGAGGAGTTCCTTTCCCTTTTGATCATGCTTGATCCATTTTATCTGCAACCATATATCATGACATTACAATATCAAATGAAAATACAAATACAATCATACGTACCTCATTTCTCCTTCAAGTATCTTTCAACATCTTACTTGACTGAAAAGATCTTCAATCCCGTGGTCTACTTCATTTTTCATGTCATTCAACCATCATCTCATGAGTTCCGAAAATTGGAATTCCTAATGAGACATTTGCTACCTTCTCGGACTAGGAGATCCTCTGCTGAGATTTCTACCAAAGATCCTTCAGGAACTAATATATCCCCATCTAGAAAATGTTTCCTCTGACCTGGATAACTTCTTCCTTTTCCTTTAATGTACAATGAGATTCCCAAGAGCTATGTTCTTCATGATTCCATACAAACTCTTTTTTTCATGATGCCTCGATGCATCTTCTTACTATGATCATATATGTAGGGAATTCTGATAGGATCCTATTGAGAGGGATACCATCTCACTCATATTGGAGATTTATTACTCTCTCTTTCCTTTAGCTTCCTCTATCCTTCAGATGAAATGAATTCTTTTCCATAATCTTCCCATAGCACTAAATCTTAGTTATACTAAATTTTCTTCTTTGAGGACCAAAATTGCCTTGTCATGCTTTAGTCTTTAAACCTTTAGAACTTTTGTCCACAACTTATCCTTTTTCCATTTTTCATAAGTACCATAAGTTGTTAGATGAGGAAGCTTCCTTGTCCCAAGGACACTTGACATCTTGTTTATTAAGAAAATATATGATTGCCTTCTTATCATTTTCTCGGATCTCCTAAATGAGATCTCATGAAGATGACCTTCTTTACTACCTTTCAGGGAGTACATCTTCTAGCATTTCAATTATGTCATTGCTACACTGTGACTGCAAATCATCCTTGCTGCTCCTTCACCGAGATTATCATTATTGTACCTTTATTGGGATCATGACAATGAGGTCTTTATGATAGCTATACTGAGATAGGGATCATGACCTTGCCTTCATCATAGCTGAGATCATGGCCATGACCTTGTCTTCATCACCGAATAAGATCATGACTGTTATTTTATTATCACGTCTTTACTGAGAGCTTTACTGTTCTTTTACTAAGATAATATATGTGCTCTTACTGAAGCCATAACTATAATACTGAGATCTTGATATAATATTAGAGATCTTTATATATATATATATATATATATATATGTCAAAATGGTACCAAGATCTTCTCACAATTAATGCTAAGACCGAGATCATGATTTCGTTCAGCTGGTATGAATTTCTTGCACCAACATATTTATTCTTGATTCTTCATTATGTCAATGAGGTCTATTCAGATATAGATTGTGATAATCATCATGATGATTGATTCATCATACCTCCATCACTGAAGTCTAGATGAGCTCATCATCACATTGATTGTGACCACATCGAGAGCGTATTTCAAAACTGTGATGATCCTTGTCACTCTTTTCTTATTATCTTGAGGTAGTAATTCTTTTTACTACATCTCATTGTGTTGTAACTCTTGTTACCTTCGATGGGTCTCCTTCTCATTATATCGAGATCACTAAAAAGAAATTATTTTGATATTTTTCAGTATGAAAATACTATAGAAACATTGTTGAGAGATCATCAATATCACAAGGATACATATCCAGATACAATGATATTCACCAAGTCTGTATGTCTAGAATGTATCTCTTTATTCACCAAGATTGTAGTAGTTACTATTATCATTGAAACATAACTTATGTTAAGTAATATATATATATATATATATATATATATATATATATCTATGCCGAGATAAGGTTCATAACTGAGATAGTGTATGAATGTCAAGGTTGATCCATTCATGGATGAATGCATTCTGGAATGAACTCTAAGTTAATGTACTATAGAAGGATCACTGAAAAACATATGCTTAGATAGGTCCGAAGATGCATATTTTTGTAGTCTGATTTGTAGGGTCTTGTTTCCCTCATTTTGCTCTAGATCCAACACCTAGTTTCTATGTACCTAATACCCAACTGAGGTGCAGCCAAACTCTAAATCGTTGCCTCTCTGTGGTGCGGATATGCTCCTTCATCCATCTGAACACACTTTCCCTTTTGTGCTGACCAATACTTTCTTGATCTTTAGACCAATGAAATTTTACATAACTGATTTGAAGATAACCAATTTCTTCATGAGGGAGATGATCTTCTTCATGCCCTTTGTAGAAAAACGCTCTGATATCATGTTGAGAAATTAAAGGGCAATTTAAAATATTTGATTTCTCTTAGCTTTGATAACTACTTGTGATTTTATTTCCTTAGATTCTGTTGATTGTCTACATGAATTATTATCATCAACCAACTACCAAAATAAGAAGATCAAAATTGTACAAGTACACAAGAGATTGGCACCAAGCCAGGGAAGAAACCTCTCCTAAACTTGAGAGGAAAAACCCTTTGAAATCTTTCTTATAGAGTCTTTATTGAGAAAATACATGACACAATATAACTTTCAACATCAAGACGACAAACCTACCGAAATGTACCCAATCATTGGATATTCTTCTGTAACCTTTCACTAAACATTAGATCTATACCAAAGTGATAATAGTCAGCAATATGATATTGAGAGCAACTCCTTCTCGCCTCCTTGCTCCTTCGCTTTCTAGGTATATTATTCACACATAAGATAGCTTCTTGGTTTGAGCTTGATCCACCATATTAGATGCCAAAACAGTGGTTGTTCTAGGACAATGAGATCATGACAACCTTCTTTAGACTATGGGTACATGTGCGAGGATAATGAGGGAGATTCTAGCCCTTCCACCACTTCGATATTATAGAGAATGGATCCTCCTTTTAGATTGAGGCTAGATTTGAACTTGAAACCCAATCAATAGACATTATGTAAAGATTCCCTAGCTCAGACGAGACCTCCACATGTCTGAAAAAACCTGATGATAGTCTTGGATGAGGGAATAAACTTCCTCAACTACAGCTACCATTTCTTCATCTCTTCCTCTTTGTCCTTTATGAGTGAATGAGTGTGCGTGAATTGCCTCTAAGGGATTACCATAGTTTCCTATATATATAGTCTTTTTTACCCATCTAAAATCCAACTTGATCACCTTCATTAAGCTGACATCGTGGAGTGCTATAAGCAGGTTTCCTTTTCTTTGATTTTGGTGGGTACATTTCGGTGGTTTTTCATTTGATGATTTCGAAGGACTCTTTGACAAATATTGACTTTACAATTGTAACAACTCATGGTTTTTCTTTCTCTTATGATTCTAAATAAACATTTCTTGAGCATAAAACCCATGCTCAAGTAATAATACAAAAATACAAAAGATTACATTGTTACAATATTTTACATAATGAAGACCGAACCTAGTTACACTATTTTTCAACAAATCATCTTTGACATCTCAAAGAATTCTTTTTTGAAGGTCTTCTCATCTTCAAAAATATCTTTAAGACCTTCTTCATGTACCATAACTATTGAAGTTTGAGGAGTGTTTGTTCTCCCTGAAACAATTTGAGATCTTGGCTCGACCAATTCTCCTTCTCCTCTCTTGAGCTTTAACCTTGTAAGAATCAGAAAAAAAAAAAAAAAATGCAAACAAATCAAATATTCAAAATAACCTATTATCTGATACCAAAATTATCTGTATGTGAAACTTGAAGATTTATTAACAGTTTAAAAGTGTAATGATCAAAGTTTTAAGAACTTATGTCAATTTCCTTAACAATTATCATGCTTTAAAGCTCATATTTGAAAAAAATAAAGAAGACATCGATACCATAATAACAGACACAAAACAACAAATGATAAAGGAGTTCAACCCTCTCTTGGGCTACATCTCTTGGTTTAGCTTCCGATGTTGGGCCTCTTCCATTATGGTAAAAAAAAATTGTCTACATCAAGTTATAGTGCTCAAAGTTATGAAATAACAACTCCAATGGCTCTAGAATAGTTAAAAGCCCATGTTTTGGTTCTTTTTGCACCTCATTTGGTCAAAAATGAGAAATTTATGCCTCTTTCTCTCTCTTCCCAAGTTCTGCAACTAACCATCCTACAATTCGGCCTCAACCTAGCTCAAACGCCCCAAATGTGGATCTGATGCATAAAACCTAACACTATTCCCAATCAGCGGGAAAAATTGTAGGATAGTTAAGGGCACGATTAAGCCTTGAGCCCCAAAAATTTCAGTCATGTGCCAACCATATAACTCTGTAGGGGGCCGCATTTTGGGGTTGTTGCATGGCCCCTTTTGTTGGCACGCACTTCCAAGAACATGGTGGTCGATATGACCTAGGGATGGCCCCTATTAGTTGGCCCCCTCTGGCTAGCACCATTTTCTCCCATGCTTGTCACATTATGGGTCATGTGACCCAAGGCTCGGTCCCATGGGATGACCCCTCCAACCTTGGCATTCAGTTTTGTGTATTTATCTGAGTATGACTTTGATTGTGGGTTGGGCTAGGCCCTATCCCTCAATCCCTCTCTTGTGGGCCTATGGTGTAGGGGTGGCTAGGGGCTAGGGCTTAGCCCAGCCCCCCCCACCGCCTCCAAAAAAAAATATTGCCATAACTAAAGCTTTTATATAGTTTTGTTTACATTGTATAACAAGTAAAAATCATGCCACATTGGTGTAGGCTTCGGTTTGTTTGAACGAGGTCACAAGTTCGATCCCTGAGGGTTTTGTTTGGCCCTCACCCAAATTTTTACCACCCTGAGGAGGCCAAGTGGAAGCCACTAGTTGGCCCACATGGCACTCCCACATTGGTCGCTTCACCAAACCACAAGGCAATAAAAAAGTGCCATGTCATCAACCAATCACATTGTTTCTCCACGTGTTGACCAACCATTGGCTGGAAGAGATCCAGTCACCTACTGATTCATGGTCCAGTGAAGAGTACGGATTGATGAATGGGCATCCCTAAACTCAAATATCCAGTTTTTTTAGCTATTTCCCAAAATGATCAAAACAAATTTTTGATAGCATTTGATATCAAATTTGAGTGAGACAAGTTGTGTTGGATTCATACCGCCGAGATCGATCCAGCCATGTAGATTTCACACTCTATCACACAATTTCAATTCTCAGCATTATTTTGATTCACTAGGTCACTCCTCGCCATTGGAAGATTTTGGACCTCCAAAAGCTTTTTATCAATGAAAAATAGATGAGGGTATAGCTGCCCAACCCTTCCAGTCTGTTATCACAAAACCAGTACTGATGGCTGCTAATCAGTAAGACCTTATGTAACTATTTCAGACCAGACTTTTAGTTAAGGATTAGCCTCCCTAACCTGAGAGGGCTCTCTCAAAATAAACTATTGATTTATCTTTAAGCACAAAGAGGGCTAACTCTTGAAATGAAAATTTAGTAAACATGCTGGTTGGACAGACAGCATAACATTTCTTCCATTGGGCTCATGGAGTCAAACATCTTTTCAATAAACTGTCAGCTACTCATTCATGGAATTCAAGGCATGTAATGTTTAAACACTCAAAATATTTC
>APFE031208527.1:0-16034 GCA_000404065.3 Pinus taeda
GGTTTCGGTACAGTGTAGTAGCGTATTCATGATAAGGTTTGATATCTCAGGTTGCTGCTGATTCTGGTGGTTGTTGCAAAGTTCTGGTCTCTGGTTTGGGTTCTGTGTTCTTAATGACAGGGTTTCAGTGATTCAGTATTGGGTTGTTTAATGAATTATGATGCAAGTTTAAGTTGATAATTGTATTGCAGTAATGTTTGTTTTGTGCTCTTGGATCCAGTCTGAAAATTGATGAAACGTGGTCCCTGAAGATTGTAGGGTCAGCACCTACGTACTAGTAAATGGATCAGCTAGTACAAGAGATGAGGGGGTTGTAGCTCCCTTCCAGAAGTAGTTGGAAAACGAGAGAGGGTTGTAGCCCTCTGCAGGTTGTAGCCTGCATACTGGTAAAGGATTGCACCAGTATATTGTAAAGAATTTCTCATGTAAAGAATAAAAAAACGAATTGCAGCAGGTGGTTTTCAGCCCACATTGGGTTTCCACCTTATATCATGGTGTTATGTGTGTGGCCTCTTGTGGATTCCTGTTCTGTTTATACTGCACCTGTTTAACCTGTAATATCTTAATAATGTTCTGATGCATTCACTGAAGATTAAGCTAACTAAATTATAAGATCTCTGGGTATACACTAGTTTCGTCAGACACAGTCGCGTGTATACGCTGGTTCACTTAATTGAAGTAGCGTATATGAATCTGAGTATGAAATTGAAAAGTTTTATCTGATCTGATAATACTGATTCACCCCCCCCTCTCAGTATTATTTCCAACATTTACAACGTGAACTCACCACACATCAAGTCCTTCCTTGCGCAATTCAATGGTGCTCCCAAATGTGATCTACAGACTCAATTCTTGAACGGTTGTTCTTTGAACACAGTAAAAGGCTTTAAAGGTGGATATATACCACTGATAAGGCTTATGTTGATGCAGCAAAGGACCGGACTTTCATCAATGGTTGCCTGATCAGCACGTTGCGCTTCTGGGAACGAGTGATGTGACTATTGTGATTGGTTGCTCAACAAAGGTCTTGTCTTTCATCTTTCAAGCCTTGATCTCAATTGGGCATCATGGGAGAAGTTGGACAAGAAGTTTGTAGTGAATCCTTTCAGGAACTTCATCTCACTCGACAAGCAGATGTAGATATTTTTTTTCTCCGTTGAGACACCCAAGTATGTAATTGTCACAACAGCGAAAGTTGGAGGTATTCATGCCAACAATACTTACCCAAGCAAGCCTCATGCAATCCCTAGCTAACACTGCAGCAGTGATAGAAAAAACCGTGCATACGACGTTACAGGAAGTGACCGGACCCAAAGCTCTACAGGACTACAAGCTCCTGGATCAGGTCAGTTCGGGCGGACCAGGGTTAGTGTGGAAGCTTTATTCAGCTCAGCCGAGAAATAAAGGACCCACACAGGAGCAGTATCTCGTGATCTGTGTATGGTTATTGGACAAGAAGGTCCTCTCAGAAGCTAGGCAGAGGGTCGGGCTTTCAAAAACTGCGGAGGATATGCTTATCATGGCCGAACAACATGTTGAAGTGGATTAATAACAGAAATTCAAGATACAGAGGCAAATTTTTTACAATAATAAAAAATTATTTTCAGATTTAAAAAATCTAAAATCAATAATAAAATTTCTTTTCCTTTTAAATAAAAAACTGGACAATTTCCATACCAAGCATTTATTGATCAATTCAATGGAGTTTTCCACAAACTTGTAGAGCTGGAATCCCTTCTTCACGCCCACTAAAGCATTACTGGAGCTCTGATACCACAATAATGGTAGAAGTGTCCTCAGACACATAATTTTATTAACCAGAAAAAATAATTACATAATTGATTTTGCAAGAGTTTACACCTGAACAACCAAACACTCTTGCAATGAGCTATTTATAAGCTCCATGTCCTAACTACCTCTAATTATGGATCACTTATTAATAACAAGTGTCCATTACAATAAATGCTATCAACACCAAACTAGCTAACAAATCTCATAAAATAGAGCCTAAGATACGACACATTTGAGAGTCATATCTATTTACACAATATCTATTCCTAAAACGTTCCATTAAATAATTAAACATGGTCTGAGAAAATAATTATTAATTTAATATCTTAAATTAATAATTATTTTATTCTAGTTTTATAACCTATGATAAAATTGTATTTTTTGGATCATCTAACATACGTATAGCAAAGATCTGAAATATTTTACTCAAAGCGACATTTCGACAATTTCTTTTTCAAAATAGAAAGGAAGACTAAACGACACTTTTCAATTTCGAATAGAAAATGCTTTTGACACTTCAAATATCAACAAATCAAATCAAGTGCATGACAAAAAGTTCAATCGACTATTCAGGGAAGGAAGACTCAACGACACTTCTCTTTTTGACACAAAACGAGAGTTACGACACTTTTTGTACCAAAACGGCAAATCGATTTAAGCAACTTTTCGACAAAGGATTGTAAATGATGGACAAATACATAAAGACATTTACTAATCCTAATCAATGGAGGCTTATCTATGTGATGCAAGGAGGCTTCAGTAATGAGGTACTGTTCATAAGCAACAAAACAACTAAATAGAGCTGAAAAAAAGGACAAAACCCCCAAATTTCAAGAGTGGAAATAGGTTCAGTCAGTCATAGCACCTGGGCCTCACAAAAATAGGGATGCATCGCACTTTTCAGGCTCGGGAGGTGCGATGCATACTGGTTAACAGTGACAGACAGTGCGATGGGCTAGGGAGCTCAACTGAAGTGGGTTTTGGCTCAAATTTACAGCTGCTTTCAGTGAGTTAAGTTGAGCTATGATGGACAGTAAAGAGAAAAGTATAGAGGAATGATCTTGAGAGGTTATTGAGCTACCAAAAGGGCATCTAGAATGCTTGTAAGTCAAATGTTCAATTCATAAACTACACCGGAGATTGACTGAAGCAGCATTCATCTACTATGCAATTGCAGAGCAAGAGCAGTTCGAAGGCTATCTGGCTAACTTCAGGCTCCGTCTATAGTTTATAAAATAAAAAACAACAACAAACAAACATCTATTCGATCCCTAGTGGAGTCGCCATTTTTTTCTGGGAAAACTAGTGTCTTTTCGATCGACTAGCCCTCTAGGTTTGGCAGCTACCCTAGAAACAAACAGTTTAAAGCAATTTGCGATTTATTTTATGTATAATAGATAAGAGAAAGACAAAGGAACCAACCTGGATCTTCCACTTAACTCCTTGGTTGATCTCTCTCCCCCTTGATAAAGCTTGCAACTCCTCTCTATACTTATCCCGCTTGGAGAGTACCTATAGAAACAAGTAATAAAGAACCGTCAAAGCATCTCGATCTATTATATCATAAACACTACAGAATCAAAAATGTAATGAACATACAATGGAATCCACAAATAATAACATTCACGATTGCACAGTTATATGGAAGAAAACTCAAAGAACTTTATTAAATAGAAGGGAGAATTACAACCCAGTTGTCTGATCCAGCATCATCCTCCCAGCATCAAAGCCCTCTTCACCTCATGAAAATCAAGATCACACCAACAATACAATGCTCTTTCTCGAATACAAACTATCAGCACTTCCTTGTAATTCACAAAATTCCAGCTTGCAGATCTCTCAGATGAGGGATCCATTTATAGATGTGTGCAAGGGTGTGAGTCATCTCTGGTTTTTTGGTTAGTGTCATTCCACTTGTTGCATTTGGTTCCACTTTGAGATTTCTTGGATCTCTTACTCATCCCTTGGCGAATTCAGAGAGGCAAGTGTCATAGGAGAAGTTTCTAGAAGATTCCATGAGTATCCACTTAGCAAACTGTCTCGAACATTTGTCCATCCTCGCTCATTGCACCCTATAGAAGGCCTCATCAGTATGCATTGCACCTAGCTAGTGTAGAAGTTAGTATGCATCGCACCCTAACAATGGAGTAGTCAGTATGGTCCAGGTTTGGCCAATTCTAGATGGTTTGTCAGGCAGAACGTTTGGGGAATGACGTAATCAGTTGACCATGATCATTTAGGGTATGAAACAACACTTTTAGGGGTTAAAGAGCCCTAGTTTATCGACATATAAGATTGGGGTTACAGTGCCCAAATATGTCTATAACAGCTGGGTAGTTGCATGTCACTCCTCTAATGTCGGTCACTACAATAATAGTCCTCGGTGAGCGGGTAGTTGTTTATGGAGCAGGAGAGATGGTCGTGCTGGAGGTTGTTCGATTGTGTTCGTCTGTTTTGTCTTGTTGCTTTGACTGGTTTTTCTTCCCCATCTATTGGTATGTTCTCATTATTCATCTGTGTTCCTCCCTGTGGCAAATTTAGTTCGGCTTGGTGTTGGACATGATTGTTTCGTGCTTTGAAGGCATTTCTCAGGTTTGTAGGTAAATTTGTGAGATTTTGGGTTGAATTTCACTTGTTTTTTGTAGGTTTGGGGATATCTAACCATGTTTGACGTTGCCTTGTCGGTTTTTGCAGGTTTTTGTAGTTTGAGCTACAGTTTTCGAGCATTGGGGTTCTTGTGGCTTGTTAGCATGGAGAAATTCGATGACATGATGGCTGGGCGACTGGAAGGTAGGACATTATCCTACCAACCTGAATACCTGTGTTTTTTAACACATTTAGCCAAATTGGATTATTATGCCTTTTTTCTGCATGTGTATTTGTTTTTAAACACCTTCTCCTGTGTGGGTTTTGGCTAATTTTCTGAAATTTGGCTTCAACTGTGTGGGTTTTCAATGAGTTGAGTTATTTTGTGGGTTTTGGGTTGTGGGTTTTCAATGAGTTTTGTGGGTGGGGCTTGGTATAAAAATATGGATCAATTTTTTTTATCTCTTCAAGGTTTAGTCTCTACCAATCAAATCCCAGTGCTTACACTCAAAGACAAGGAACACATATTTTTATTCTAGTTTTGTACGTGGATGATTTTATTCTCACTGGCAGTTCCTCATCCATGAGCAGCCTCCATAGTTTGCCTATTTCACTTTGGAGTCCATTGCCTTAGCCAACCCTCCGAGTTGTACTTGTTGCTGGGGTTTTTTTTCTCTTTTGGAGTTTGTAGGCATTGCAATAGACTGTCTTCCTCCATTTAGATACTCTCCTGATGTGCCTTGCCACCTCCTACTACAAATGAAAAAAAGCTTTGAAGATAATATATATTATATATATATATATTTATATTATATATATATATTATATATATATATATATAATATATTATATATATATATATATATATTATATATATATATATATATCATATATATATAATCTATGTTTTATAAGGGTTCATAGGCATAATTTTCCATGGGTCTTGAACTTCTTACATTTTGATTTAGTAAACTCGATGATTGAATACATGTAAGGGGGAAAACTTTTATTCCAAGATTGTCTAGCTGTTGTATTTCCTTTGTAATGATGTTTCATCTCTAAGTCGTTGGCTTGCTCAAGATTTCTTTGAATGCTCTGTACATAGTGTAGGCAGTCACAAACAACCATCCTTTGGACCTCTTCTACCATATGCCTCAACTCCTAGCACCACTACAACCATCCCGTGTGTTTTGTACAAGTAAAAAAACAACATAAATATGGCATGTACCTACAGTCATTGCTTATCAGCCTGTGAATTATATGTTAATTGTTTCTAGGTTGAATTGATCATAATAAGAATGAGAAGTCCTTCATATCCTTTAACTTTTGAATAGTAGAGTGTGTTCTATAATTTTACATTTTGTTAATTCATTATAGCCACCTAAGCAAAGATATATATATTATATGGATCATTCAACTGGGAAAACAATGACAGAGAAGAAAACATGATACTCATGTTAATTGCTCAAATGAGTCATGTACCACTAGTGTATTGTTCACAAGAGTGCTAGAACATATGCATGTATTCAAATCTTCAAAAGGTAGAGGAATGGTTAATTTCAGTGTTGGGTTTCGCATTAGACGAACAATTTGTTTAATTGGGATATACTGTTATAGTGCATTGGTATCCATAGCTGGCATTGGTCTTGACTTTCCACAACAATAAATACATAAAATCTCTTATACATTTGTTATATTTATAGTTAGATACATGAGTCCATTTATAAAGATTGCATCTACCCAGTCCAAACTTCATTTAGTTCCATTTCCTTTGCAATGTTGTTTCAAGCTTGATTCAATTGATCTTTACTTTGTAAATGCAACATTATACAACCCCTTTATTGATTGGTGGAATCACTAGTATACAAACACAACACTATTCATAATCTCTAAATCATTGGCTTGCTCGAGATTGCTTTGAATGCTCTGTACAGAGTGTAGGCAGTCACAAACGACCATCCTTGGGACCTATTCTGCCATATTCCTCAACTCCCAGAACCACTATAACCATCCCCTGTGTTCTGTACAAGTCAAAAACAACATCAATATTCCATGTGCCTACATCCTTTTCTTATCAGCCTGTGAATTATTTGTCAATTATTTCTTGGTTGCAATGATCGTAATAAGAATGAGAAGTGCATCATATCCTTTAAATTTTGAATAGTAGAATGTGTTCTACAATTTTATGTTTTGTTAATTCATTATAGCCACCTAAGAAAACATATATATATATATATATCTATATATATATTATTATATATATGGGTCATTCAACTAGGAAAATGATAGAGAAGAAAACACTATACTCATGTTAATTTCTCAAATGAGTCATGTACCATTGGTGTACTGTTCATAAGAGTGCTGGAACATATGCATGTATTCAAATATTCAAGAGGTAGAGGAATGGTTAATTTGAGTGTTGGGTTTGGCATTAGACGAACAATTTGTCTAATTGGGATATAGTGTTATAGTGCATTGGTGTCCATAGCTGGCATTGGTCTTGAATTTCCACAACAATCAATATATAACCTCTCTTATACATTTGTTACATTTATAGTTAGATACATGACTCCATTTATAAAGATTGCAAATACCAAGTCCAAACTTCATTTCGTTCTATTTCCTTTGCAATGTTTCTTCAAACTAGATCCGATTGATGTTTACTTTCTATTATTTTCTCTTGAATTTACATTAGTGAGAACAAAGGGATTCTTTTGTTTACTCCCTCTGCGAGAAGACAAAGGGTTTGTTTCCATTGCACTTCTCAACCACATGGTCCTGGGCAGATCCTTCCTTTGAAAATGAAAATGGTCCATAAGGTGAGGACCCCCATGGTGGAAAGAGCTATAGTGAAGCTTCTACCTATTGTTCAACAATGAATATGTTTGTAATGATCCTAATTACATTGTGATAATTTTTTATCTATATATGTGCAATATATAACCTCTCTTGAAATAGGAACAAATCTCTTCCACTGGATAGATATTACAGATAGATATTATAGATCTCTTTGTCTCTTGTTGAATCCCCTCATGCTTAGTTTCTCACTGGTTATTAGTATCTTCTATTGGTAACTACTTGTGATTTATGTTCACTTCTTTTCCTTCTTTATTACGTTTCCTTTCATCAAGTAATTACCAAGTTAAATGATTATCCTGGTCATACTTGTTCTAGTTGGATCTTCACACTGAAATAAAAATAATTTCCAGATCGTAATTCCAATTCAAATTCAATATAGTTCATAATATTGAATTCATTTGATCTAAATTTGATTAAATTATTCAAACAGATTTCAATTATCTACACATCATAACAAACATTCTCAAATCAAGTAAAACTAGATGTAATTGTGTAAAAGAGAATGGTATTTTTATCATTTGCAATCCTCAATCTGATGAACTGGATAATCCTTCATTATATAGAAGTTTAGCTTCTACTATGAAACCAATCAACATATTTCAACCTTACGAAATTCACATTGCGATGTGGTTACAAAAATTAATTGATGCCACCCCTATTCTTGATGGCCTCCATTTCTTCCATTTCCCAAAATTGTTGAGTCTCCTTCCTGACCCAAGTATGGTGGACTACCCAAAATTTGGTTGATTAGGATGTGCTTGAATATTATCATATCCTAGACTCCAATTTGCTCCTTGTATCCATGGAGGGGCTGAGTAGCCCAAGTGTCCACTTGTGTTACTAACCCCAACACTAAGTGCAGGTGTCATCTAAACACAGTTAGGATTTAAACCTACACTGGTAGGGGTATATGAGGTGGGCACAACCCCTGGCTGATAACAAGGGACTTGGATGTTAATCAGCTCTTGGTATGATGGTGTGTGCTTTGCAATGTGGTCCAGCATGTTGGTAATCATCCTATTTGCCTCAAATTGGCTTGGACCACAAACTTCCCTAATTGTCACACCTCCTCCTCTTTCCAACACTTCTTGAACCTTTCTTGCCTCCCTCGCTTACCTTATCAATTGATTTTGATGTTCCTTATCTTCCCTTGCTTTTTGTCTTTCCAACCTTTCCATTGATCGATCTTCTGTTGCTGCAATCCTTACAACTCTCTTGTCCTTGGCCAACTCCTTCTTTCTCTTTTTAGTTTCTTGAATTTCTTATTTTTTACGTTCAGAATCAAACAATAATTTCATATAATATACAAATGTCAGAAACTGTGAACTCTTCCCTAAATGAAGACAATCTGCGGTTGAGTTCCTTGATGAGGCCTTCACTCTCTCTACTGGTAGCTTTAGGAATGCACCAAGTATTCTCTGATTTCTTGTCCCATGCTCCCCAGGATCTGACACTTGGCTTTCAGCCTCCAGTACAACTGATTGGCTCCCATTGTTGGCTTCTTTAGGTACTTCATGCTGAACAGACTCCTCTTCCAGTGAACCATCATCCATAAAATAATCAACAAGTTCGGTGTTCAACTCTGATGGTTGTGAAGGCATGTACATGCTTTCCTCATTGGTGGTAGACACATTATGTGTGTTGATATTCATCATGGCCTCTACCAACGATGATGGTGGGCTTACCTAGGTTGGCATGCTCAATTTCTCATTGTTTAATCATGTTGCATTATCATTTGAAATCAAGTTTTCATTTTCATTCACTTCATCAACTACCTCATATGGAATATCACATACAGAATTGGAAGGTGGTTCAGTTGGTGTGAAAACCTCCATGATATTGAAATTTGGTTCATGACTGAATCGTGTCTCACTCACATCTTCATCATCATCACCACATAAGTGCCATTCATAAAGGGACATTATACCTTTAGTAGCAACAACATATTCTTGGGCATCAACATGGTCTTGTAAGTTATCTGCTTCTTGACCTTCCACATAAAATGCTTTGCTACAACTAGTATCATGCATAAGAGCATCAACATTAAGTGGCCATATACCGGTCCTCCTAAATCTAGCCTTGATATTAGAAGGTGTGAGAGCCCTTTTACATGGTTTACTTGTAATCTCAGCTAGCTCAAACCTCTTTACTTCCACCCCTAGATTCTTTGCCATCCACGAAGCTCGCTTGACCCTAAAATAATTCTTGAAAGGCCCAAACATGCTGACATCAAGGGGTTGCAATCTGTGAGTGGTATGAGCCGGAAATGTTAACAGGTCAATGCTAAAATTGTTAGCCTCCACAATTTTTTTCACGACCATGTGGCTTCCATGGCCATATAAAATCAATAGGTATTTGTTTTCAAGAAAGATACCACCTGGTACAGAAGAAGCAAAGTGATAAAGCCAATTTAGGAATAGTTCCTTTGTCATCCATGCATGGGGATGTGTTGCCATGCATGCACCTGGTTCATAGTTTTGTATATAGTTTTATAGTTGTGTTTTACCTTTGAATAGATAAAATCCTGGGATTGAAGAACCAATTGCATTGACACAAGAAAGAATAGTGATCCACTCCCTGCTCTTAGGCACATTTCTGCTCCCTCTCTTGGCAATTACCTGCATACCACAATTCTTTCCTGCCTATAAGCCTGTTTCATCATAGTTCCATATATGGTCTAGGGCATATGAGTGTTGCTCATATGCAATAGAAAGAGTGTTATAGAACTTGGACATAATTCTAGGGCGTATATTTAAATCCATGTCTCTGCAAAGGCACAAGGTCGCGGTGCCTTTTTTTAAATCCACTCCACGATGATTTACCAATAAACCCATCTTTGAAGGGGTTTGGCCTCCCCTGACAGATTTGAGCTACTGTGGATTTAAGTTGTATAAGCTCTAACCCATGTCCCAATTAGGCCATCTCCTTACACCACTCAACCACCTCGACCTCCTCCTCTTTAGTCATAACTGTAGTAAGCCCTCTACACTTTGTATTAGTCAACTCATTTATCAAATAATATATGTTAGAGGCAACAATACCATGTTTTTATGCAGAGGCACGGATTTAATGTCCCTTAAACTCAATGTCATCAATTACAGCTAGCATGTATTGCTTTGTCCAGCCTCTTATGGCATTGATTTTATTTGTTGAACTTACACATTACACTATGGTTGAAGGCGACTTTGTGGTTGATGGTGGGATAACATGATCTGCCACCATAGTGTCCTTTTCAATGACATTACTGGGTGCATTGGGATAATTCACATCACCCCCCAATCCTCATCTGATGAACTAGATTGCAGTTGGGCCCCCCTCACCCCTCGCCTCCTCCTGTTCCTTGTATGATCTGTAATAGAAACTCTTGGCATGGCTGCAACAACTTGCAGAGTTACCACGAAATTTTGATTTAAAAAATTTGTATTAGAAAAAAAGGAAAGTCATTGGCCTTTGCAAGCAATGAGAAACAATAATCAGTGCTTTATCTATATATTGTAACTGAATACATCTTGGATCTAAAAATAATTATTGGAAGGGTTTTAACTTCTTTATTGATTCTTAGATGATTTTTATGAGTTATCAAGAAGAGTTATTCCTTTTTAATTTTATAACAGGTTTGACATAACATAGTTTATTTAACCCAACTATTTTTCTGTGTCCTCAAATGATTGTTCTAGGCATTCATTTTGTTCTTGGCATTCATTTTATTCCTAGTTGGTAAAAATATGGGTTATTAGGAAGAGCTATTCCTTTTTCTTTTTGTAACAACTTTGACATAACAAAATTTCTTCAACCCAACTAGCTTTATGTGTCCTCAAATCATTGCTCTTGTCATTCATTTTGTTCTTGGAATTCATTTTATTCTTAGTTGGTAAAAATATGAGTTATCAGGAAGAGCTATTCCTTTTTCTTTTTTGTAACAACTTTGACATAACACCGTTTATTCAACCCAACTAAATTTTTGTGTCCTCAAATCCTTGTTCTTGGCACTCATTTTGTTCTTGCCATTCATTTTATTCCTAGTAAGGGTTAGAATGTTTTTATGTAAGGGTTCTTATTTGTAGTCTCTTTATGTAGTTATTCCCTTTCAAATTCTTAATTCCAGTTGTTTTTGTTCTTGCAAGTCAAAACCTAAGTCAAATACAACTAAGAGGTTTCTTTCCTTCTTATTCTTGTTCCTAATCTATCCTAATTATTATAACTAAACTATCACAACTATTATAGTTTGGGTTTTCCATACCTAATCGTGTACTATATGCCTTCAACATTTCCCCCACTATGGTGTAATTCAACCTCAAATAATATTTGGTTTGGTTCTATTATGCCTTATCTTTGGTTCTTAGAATCTATTGGCTCAATAGTTGTTAGATGTGTTGTGATGTTTGGTTTTCTTGATACTTATTTTGATTTTAGATTCACCTTAGGCACATATTGTTTCAGTTTTGTCCTTCTTCACTCATTTGTATATTGTTAGAGGCATTTGATCTCAACGATCATTAATATAGGTAAGAATTTATCCTTGTTGTTGACTGCTTAGGGGAAAGAGCTCACACTGAGTTTTCTGTGTGCCAATCAACTTTGATTTTTTACATACTTATTGGTTTGTTGGCATCATACAACACTTAGTGGACCCCCTTGAGACTGGAAAATTACCTGTCCAAATAGAGAGGCATAGTCGTGGTAAGGCTAGATGGCTTATAATTATTAGGTAGGTCCACTAATGCAGATTTGGATTATAGCACTTTGAAACTTTCACTTTAAGTTTATGCAGGACCTTGAAAGACCTTAATAGAGAAAATATAGCATGTTCTCATAGCTATTATAGTTTGGGTTTTCCACACCTAATGGTGCACTATATGCCTTCAATGTTGCCCCCAATGTGGTGTAATTCAACCTCAAAAAATATTTGGTTTGGTTCTATTATGCCTTATCTCTGGTTCTTAGAACCTATTGGCTCAATAGTTTTAGACGTGTTGTGATGTTTGGTTTGTTTGATACTTGTTTTGATTTCAGATTCACCTCAAACACATATATTTTTAGTTTTGTCCTTCTTCACTCATTGTTATACTGTTGGAGGTATCTTCTCTCAACGATCATTAATATAGGTAAGAATTTATCCTTGCTATTGACTACTTAGGGGTAACAGCTCACACTGAGTTTTCTATGTGCCAATCAACTTTGATTCTTTATAGACTTATTGGTTTGTTAGAAGCATACAACACCTAGGGGACCCCCTTTAGACTGGAAAATTATCAGTCCAAACAAAGAGGCGTAGTCGTGGTAAGGATAGATGGCCTATAATTATTAGGCAGGTCCACTAATGTAGATTTGCATGATAGCACTCTGAAACCTTCACTTTAAGTTTATGCAGGACCTTGACAGACCTTAACAGAGATAATATAGCATCTTCTCACAGTTATTACAATTTGGATTTTCCACACCTAATGGTGCACTATATGCCTTCAATGTTGCCCCCACTGTGGTGTAATTCAACCTCAAATAATATTTGGTTTGGTTCTATTAAGCCTTATCTTTGGTTCATAAAATCTATTGGCTCAATAGTTGTTAGGTACGTTGCGATGTTTGGTTTGCTTGATACTTATTTTGATCATGTCAGAATCACCTCAGGCACATATATTTTCAGTTTTTTCCGTCTTCACTCATTGTTATACTTTTGGAGGCGTCTGCTCTAAACGATCATTAATATAGGTAAGAATTTATCCTTTCTATTGACTGCTTGGGGGCAACAACTCACACTGAGATTTATGTGTGCCAATCAACTTGGATTCTTTACAGACTTATTGGTTTGTTGGCAGCATACAACACCTAGCGGACCGCCTTGAGACTGGAAGATTAACAGTCCAAACAGAGAGGCGTTGTCATGGTAAGATTAGATGGCCTATACTTATTAGGCATGTCCACAGATGCAGATTTGCATGATAGCACTCTGAAACCTTCACTTTAAGTTTATGCAAGACCTTGACAGACCTTAACAGAAACAAAGATGATATAAAATGTTCTCACAACTATTACAGTTTTGGTTTTCCACACCTAGTGGTGCACTATATGCCTTCAATGTTGCCCCCCTATATGCAAAAGCTCAGCATGGTCCATAAATCAATTGAACGGAAGTGTGATCAATCAGTTTCTAGTCGAAAATATCCATTTTATCCAGTTACAATTCTTCTCTAATTGGAATATCTAGTCCTCTAATTCCTTGTAGTTCTGCTCCTACGATCTTGTAGTTATCTCGTCTTAATTTGATATTGTAATAATTTGATTTCTAATAATTAAAAGAGAATTTCTAAACCAGTGGGTCCGTTATTCATTTAGAAATGCTTCTCTAACCAAACAGTGAATCTACTTGACATCAGAATTTGCTCTTTGAAAGGATATTATTTGATATTATAGTAGTCTGATATTGAATTGCAGGGATCAGATTTGAGGTTATAGTGGCATTGAAATTGGTTTCTAAATCAGTGGGTCTATTATTCATATAGAAATGCTTCTCAATCCTGTGATCTATTTAAAAAGTGATATTGATTGTAATGTCTTTAATTTACCCTTGTTTCTCAACAAAAATAACATTATTCATTATTAAAAAAAACGCACATGTATGTCTCCAACAACTGATGAATAGAATGAATGTAACACTGTGTACGCACTCTGTTTGTATGTGTCGAGCAGCTAATGAATAGAATGAATGTAACAGTGTGCACACACTCCATTTGTATGTCTCCAACAGCTTATGAATATAATGAATGTAACAATGTCTAAACACTCTGATTGTATGTCTCCAATAGCTGATGAGTAGAATGAATGTTTGAAATGAAAATCAATCAGAGTTGATGTTTTATAGCTTTTTGATATAGAATTTAATTGGCAGGGAAGATTCGCATGGATAACCATCTCCCAAATTCAAATGTGTGGTATGGATTGATTTGTACATGATCAAATGGATGATAATCTTTCATGGTTGATCTGTGTGCTTTCCTGTTTTTAATTCCTGAATTGAAAAGGTTGGTGTGTTTAATACTTGAATTTAAAGGGTTGGTGTCATTTATTGCATCCTCTGAACTAATTCCTGAATTGAATGTTGTCATTTATTGTTTTCAATAGATTGAATGGTTAAACACACATGTACATATGGCCGACACACATTTCACCTATTCTTGTGCAGGTATCACTGAGCAATGGGATGTGTTGCTCAAGTGGATATCACTGGGTGACTATTTGATGGGATAGGTGTACTCCTCAATAGAATTCAATAGAATCTTTTGTAGTGCATTTTGACTTATTTGGTAATTCAGAGCTAGAGATACTTGGCACATTATGTCTTGTCAACCTGGTGTTTGACACTTGTTGGCCCAATCAATATATGGGCCCATTTTGGAATAAATTATATAACTTATAACTTAATATAAACTATTTATGTGCATCTTTTGTATGGTTTATGGATATTTTTTTATGGATGTGTGAGACCAATACTATAACTAGTATTGATCCCTCCACAACAATAAAAAAAAACTCTCCCCTAAGCGCTATAAAATAGTAAATATATTATATTCTTATATAATATTAAACTTAAAGATTACCCCTCCATTCATGGTATTAGTAAGGGCAGATGATGCTATACACCTGCTAGGAAAATACATTAAAAATAGGTATAATTATATTAATATGCAATAAAATTTATTATATCACTGTATAAAATATTATTATATTATTATGGATATTTATATGCTAGGTAAAATCAACTTACGACAATAATGTATATTGTTTATTTCGTGGTGTGGTAATTATAGTATTTAAAGTCTTTAAAAGAAATATAATAAGGATATTTTTCTGATGATATATAGTAATTCATTGAAAAACAAATTGTGATATTTTATGGATTTTTTTAATAAAACATATAGTTTTCCCCTGTAATTTTTTTTTCACAAATACGACAATATAATATGGAAAAAAACTTTTTCATTGCATTTATTTTCTCTACCACAATCATTCATGGCATTTATTGTTGCATAAAATATTTCATTTTACATCATGTCATTCATTTCCTATAAAATTTGAAGAAACCTGCAACAATCATACGCCAACTAAATACACAAAACAAATATTTTCAAAAATATAATACATATGAAATTAAGGTTTGCATGAACATTATAATTGTGTACTCTTTTCACTTTGAATAATAAACGATAGTTACAAACAGCGTTGTAATTTGAAAACAGACCTATAGGTTTTCACACATGCCGACCCGTCTTCACAGTTTCAAAGAACACAATTTTTTAACTACCCGGTGACAGCAAATTAATTCCATTTCTGGAACGTCGAGAGTCCAAAGTTCGAAACCATTGACCATACCAAACCTTCTTACGGCGGCGATGGGCCGCCATGTTCCCTCGCTATACTCACCAGCCGTATCCTTACCTGCTCCATGTCCTGCAAATTTGCCGACCAAGCACAAATATTAATAACGGCAAGAGCTAACGAGCCTTCCCGGCTACATGCCCGCAACGGCCAGAGCTAACGATCCTTCCCTTAGGCATTAAAAATGCCCGGCTACATGCTCGTGGATAGCTACTGTAAAAATGCCCGGCTACATGCTCGTGGATAGCTACTGTATAACACAATCTATCACCTCGCGCCTGTTAAACAGCTATTTGGAACATATAACCAGGCATTTAATACCTATGCCCATATGCCGGTTAGGTCTTGCCTATTAATAACAACATAAATATAGCCGATCATTAAATACAACTATATTTCTCTAATGGAACCAGAATGGCAATAGA
>APFE031208527.1:39235-140461 GCA_000404065.3 Pinus taeda
ATAACATCATATCAACCAACATTGTCACATAGCAAGGCCTTGACTAACAACTCTATCTCTCCACAAGATTAGAGCTCAATGATGGCGAGACCAATGATGTATAGACATGCTCATCATTATCTCTCTCAAAACATACCCCACCTGCTTCTCTCAAAGTATGTTCCTCTAGGACTACTCTTATCTTGGATTCCCAGTTCTCAAAGAATATCTGTCCTCTACGATTACTCTTATCTTGGATGCCCTAACTCAAACTCAAAGAGTATTGGATGCCAGATGTTTATCCAATCATCCATTTTGTCTTCCCAAGTGAAGACAAGAATGATGTGTCTATCTCTTCCTCTCAATCTAGGGAGGACATTCCCATTCCTATAAACAGGAATGTACCCAAGCTCCCTCTTAACTAGGGATTTGACCAAGCTCACTCTTGACTAGGGACTTGCTTTCAGCAACTCTTCAGGTGGAGATTATGGGATAACCAATTGCTTGTAGAACTCCTTCCTTTGATGTCATGAATTTCTTCTTTGTCATAGAGTCTACATCTTTTGGGACTTCATAGTAGGGCACAAACCAACCATCACTTTCATCCATGAGTCAATCATGTTATCATTTCTTTTATCGAAAAGTGATCCGTTAGTCCATGTCTGGTCTTTCTTCATGCCTTGCGGCCTTCTTCATGCCATTTTTCCTTAAGGATCTTTCATCCTGCTTCATCATCATTAGTGGTGGAAGACATCCACAACTCTTCCCTTGGCAGCCTTGCATAAGCCTATCCAGATATTATTAAAAAATAAGAAACGAACATTAAATCAAAATTACCTTTGTGATGATCTTTCATCATGACATCTTCTAGTTTGCATCAACATCCTGCATACATATTGACATATCTCCAAAAGATATAGAATGTCAAGGATCTCTTTCTTTTTCAGACTTTATCAGAGTCTTCATATCTTTCATGGAGATATCCTAGTCAAATCTTTCATTGCTTGGATGTCGATATCCTTCTTCATAGTTGCATAAGTCACGATCTCTTCCCTTCTTTCTTCACACATTTTTCTTCTGAGGAAATTTTAATCAGAGTTCCTCCTATTATTGTCAACCACCTCATATTTCATATGAGGATATATTATGTTAATTTCATCTAGTTAATGTGTGACCCATGCCTTCTTGCATCCCTTCAAAGGAGGAGATCCTTTCTTTTGATCATGCTCTCAAGCTAGAGCATTTATCTATGTTACTTGCAACCATATGACATAGCTCTAGTTTATCAAATACACACATACATACCTCATTTTCAGTTAGGTTATCTAGACTTCTTTCAACAACTTCCTTGATTGAAGGATCTTCAATTCCTTGATCTGCTTCACCTCTTTTGTCATCATACCATCATCCCATGAATTCCACGAGTTGGAGTTCTTGATGAAATGCTTGCTTCCATTTAAACGGTGAATCTTCCAATGAAGATTCCAGTAGAGGATCTTAAGTATCCTCATCCAACAAATGTTTCCTTTTGACTAATGTATGATGATCTTTGTACTAGATAACTTGTTATTTTTCCCATAAGTACCACTCATGCTTCTAATGAGGATACCAAGAGCTATATCCTTCCATAGGTGACTTCCATAGACTTCTATTTCAGCTATCTTTCATTCTTCTCTATGATGATGTCATGAGCTCTTGCTTTCAATGCTTCCATGATGCCATGATGCATCCTATCATTTTCCTTAGTGACTCATGATAGCCATATCTTACAACAGAAAACTTGAAAACAAGAACTTGAAAAGAACTAGGTGAGGAAGACTATCTCAATCATATTAGAGATCTTTTACTTCCTCTTTCTTGGACTTCTTCTTTTCAGCTTTCTCTACTTCTTTGGTGATATGGGCTTCTTCTCTTCCCCTTTTGTTATTGTCCTTCTTTAGCTTAGGACAATTTCTCTTGTAATGCCCATATTCTTGACATTCACAACATTGAGCCTTAGCCATGTTTTCCTAAGAATTAACCTCCCCATGCTTCCCTTTCCTTTTAGCGAATGTTTAATCCTTCTTACTTGATCCTTCATCACTTTTTTCCTTGAACCTGTCTTCTTCTATCCGTTGAAGGAAATGTAACTAGGTTTGGTTTACTTGATCCTTCATCACTTTTTTCCTTGAACCTGTCTTCTTCTATCTGTTGAAGGAAATGTAACTAGGTTCGGTCTTCATAAATGTACTTTTGATATTTGTACTTATTCAAGAAAATAATTTTTATAACTATAACATATGTCAATGAGTTTCTTGCTCATTGAAATAGTTCTAGCACATGTTTAAGTGCTATAAGTGAGTCAAGGAGTCAAAAGAAAAGGTTGAAGACCTTAAGGGCATGTTACACCTTGTATGTTTATGTATTAGAGTCAAGAGAATACCTCCTAGTAAAGTCAACAAGTCTCCTCCATGCAATGACACTTACAAATGAAGCAATCCAAATTATAAATGTTAAGTCGGCCGACAGTCTTCTAGTCAGCCTTCAAGTCGGCCTAAAAGGAGGGACAATCCTCTATATATAGAGGCTATCCACTCCATTATAACGTCAAGAATCAATCTTTGAAACCAGCGAAGAAAAGGTGCGAGTAAAGGGTGATCAAGTGACAAGAAAGGGAGCCTCTAGTGCAGCGTACAAGGAGAAGTCTAGGCCGAAGTTAAGAGGACTATTTTCTAGGGTAGAAAACAGTCTCACGTGCGAGAAACAGAGCCTCTTCCTGCGGTCATTAGAGCATTATCATCACAATCACATAACATCGTTGGTTGGGCAATCTAAGCAGGCCTACAAGGCCCCTCATTCAAGCGTAGAAGGAGATCTCTCAAGCGAAGAAGGAAGAGGTCAACATCACAAAGAAAACAGTCACACGTGCGAAGGTAAAGACGCTGTCTCTGCTGTCATAACAACCCTCCCATTATAGTCATACAAGTTTGTTGATTGGTGAAGAGAAGAAAGGAATCATCATAAGAAAAGGGTCTCATCAAAGGTATCTCTTCTAGAGTAAGTGCAACAAGGTTTACCAACAAGTTGAAAGAAGAAGGAAGTGCCAGAAGAAGGAAGTGTCGAGGAACAAAGTGCAGAAAGGAGAAAGGACTTGACTTGTGCTTGGAGGATATTCTTGTTAGGGGTCTAGGGTTTGGCATTGATCAAGAAGAAGATTCAATAAGAGAAACTTAATAAAGGGTTTTCCTCTCAAGAGGAGAGGTTTTGGCCCTGGCAGAGAGCCAACATCTTGTGTTCTTGTTCTTATGTTTGGTAGCAGTTTGATGAAGTACACACACATGCATTAATGATAAGAAAAAGAAGATTAAGCTAACAAGAAAAAGTAAAAACACTCCACAAATTGTTATCAAGTAATGAAGAATCACACTACACTTATTTGCCCTAGATTCTTCAACACTATCTTGCATAGAGACCACAAGTTGTTGAATGGGATAACTTTCTTCTCCTCACAGGCATTTGATATGAGGTTACCTTGTTCATCAGTTAGTGCATTTAGAACAATGGAGATCATTTCTTTATTAGATATCATCTCTCCTAAGTCTTGAAGTTGAATCCTTATTTGAGATGCTTTTGAGAGATATGTAGATATCCCTGCATCTTTTGATACCTTCAATTTGTATAGATTAGATCTAAGTGATATGATCCTTCTTATCACACTTTAAGAGAATAGTTCTACCAACTTATCATATATCCCTTTTGATGTCTCCAACTCTGCTATATAGGGAATGAGGGGATATTTACAAAGTCCATAAGAATCTTTTGAGCCCCTAGATCCTTTTCCATGTATTCAGATAGTGCTTGTCCTTCAGATGGTTTGGAGACTTTTCCATTGACATTATCAATAACTTCATTTTCTTCGAGGACTATGTCTATACTCCTTTTCCATGTAAGAAAGTTTGATGACTCAACTAACTTGGCGATCTCTTTGCAAAATGAAGTCATTTTACTAGATTTAGTTATAGAAATAAAGGTACTTACTTGTCAAGTGAAGATGAGTACTTCAACTTGATCTCACTGTTGATGATGATTGATGACTTCTTGATGATGTCTTGACGCTTCTTGGATGATCTTCTTCAATTGTAAGGACCTTGCTTCAACGAGAGGGAGATAGCCTTAGAACATTTTGAAGATGATGACAACGTCCTTGATCTTGCTTTCTCTTGGATGAATAGCCTTCAAGATGCTTTGATTTGTAGGTCTCTTCAACTTGAGTAGGGTTTTTGTGGTCTTTTAAGGATCCTAAGACTTCTTTTGGTGTATTCTTCTTCTTCGATCTAGGGTTTTGACACTTCTTTGTAGATCTTGACTTTTTCTTTGATATCCTTCAAGATTTGATCCTTGAGTGCTCGTGTGTCCCTTGATGAGATTCCCTTTCCTTGATTTGTCACCTTAGCTCTGATTCCATGTTAAGAAATCTAGGGCATAATAATTAGGAAATTTCTCTTTATGATAATTGCCTGTGAATGCTTTTTACTTCTTTAGATTAAGGTCTTCTCTTTACTTAGTTTATTATAGTGTTCTTCTTCATCAAACCGTTACCAAAGCATAAACAATAAAGAGACAAGAGACAGAGAATATAGGCAATCAACTAGGGCCAAAAACTCTCCAACTTGAGAGGAAAAACCAAACGAATTCTTCTTCTTATAGAGATTTCAATTGACGAATACCAAGACCATGACCAAGACCCTTGACCTATTAACCTCTCCAAGACCAAGTCACAAGGCTTCCTTGTTAAACTTCGTTTTCCTTGAGTCAATGATAGAAAAACTTCTTCCTCCTCACACTACTTCGGTTAACCTTCATATTTCGGTCCTTAGCTCAAATCTGCACTTTTTGGTCCTTCTTTTGAAACCCTAGATTCGGTACTTGAGAGGTTTTGTCCTTCAACTTCCTTCTCTTGAGATGGAGACTATTCCTCCTCAACTCAACTTGAGGATCCACTTGTTTCCTTCCCAAATCTGCTTTCACAAGATGACTATAATATTTTGGCCCTTTCTATAGTAGACAACTCTGTAATCTCGCATGTGTGAAGGTGTTAGCCCAAAAATAGATCAGAATTGAACTTGGTGATGATTCTTCTTTCCTCGCTTGGCAATAGGACACTTCTTAAGATCTTTCGCACTTCCTTTGATCCTTTGCTGGCTTGTTCGAATTCTTCTTCACAAATGAAGGCCGAGCTGCCTATATATAGTGGTTTGCCCATGTAACTAAGCCGACTTGACTGAGTCTTAGGCCGACATGTCCTTTTGGTGTAGGCTTATTGCTCCATTTTAAGGACAACTTGCCAGAGGTACTTGAGCTTGGTGTTGGAGGGTTAATGAATCAAACCATTTCTCTTTTTACAATATACAATGTGCCCAAATGGGTCTTCAACCTTTGACATTGACTCATTAGACTTTATGACATGATGAGCAACCCTAAAGGCTCACAATGGGAGACTTAACTATAAAATAAAATTCCTTGATCATGTAACCCATGAATCAAGCATTACAAGAATAATTTTATTTTGTTCTTTACATTGATTACATAAAATCATAATTACACATGTCATTATGAACACTGAACCTAGTTACACTTTTCAACACGGCATAACCTAAGAAGGCTAACAACATCCCCAAAGGGGCCATGCTAAGGCTAAAAGGGTAGAAGAGGCCAGCGGCTAGGCAAATGGGGCTAGACCATTGAGCTGAAGGAGGATGCTGGGCCTAAAGGCCTCAAAAATTTTGAAACCCTCGCCCAAAATTCGAATTTGCTTCATATTTTCAATTTTACTGCAAATTCTTTAGCTGTTGGCCCTGCAAAAAAACTATAGAGGCTAGATCTTACCCTCAAGGCCTAGATCTAGCTCTAATCTAGCACATCTTCCTTGGATCTCACCTGCACAAACAAATTTACAAGTGCCCAAAACCCTAATATATACAAAAATTTCAAAATCCCAGAACCCCAAACCCCAGCTGCAAAACAAAGGTGATAAAATAAAAATTTATTTACAAAATTATTATACAAATCTATTTGCAAATTATACAAATATACAATGCTTAGAAGGATTCTGAAAGATAATTTTTTTATAGACCTTGATAATGACTAAATGTATTTCGAAAGATAAATGTTAAACCACAACCTTAGCGAAGTTAGAAAATCACATAAAATATTCAGAATCCAAACATGGTCAATTTGTGTCCATAGTTCGTGAACTTGGAGCCTAAGAGCCGGGTGTTATGCGGAATTTACGATTGCGGACAAAAGTATCTTCCCTAGATCTAATGGACTGGTCTAGAACAACAAAAAGCAAAGAATATAGAGTTTTCCTTAGAGAAATTGAAGAATGGGAAAGAGTCTTACTTGGAATCCATCGCAAGCTTTACTTTCCTCCCGGCTTGTAAGCTCCAATCGTAGCTCCAATTGCTATAATTAGAACCTGCACATACAACCAAAACGAGCCAAGGATCCACAACATTTACGTAGCATAATTCAATCACTCTATTCAATGAATCAACAAGGCATTGAAATACATGAATGTAAATGTAACATAACACATATAGGAAAACAATATACTCTTTGTAATAATAGAAATAGGAGAGAGTTACAACGAAGAATAGTAGCTGATCTTGTAGAGATCTCCCCAAGTTGACTTGCCCTTCCTTGTCACGAAGTACACCTCAATGTCACCCTAATGCATGAAGATAATGTCTCTCTTAGATTCAAGGCAATAACATGAGGGCATGACTAGTCTCCAAAAGCCAATCCTGATGTTGTAGATAGTAGTAAATTTATAGGAGAGGGATGGTAGTTTACGATTTACCATAATGAGCTTGAGATCCACTTATATGATGGGAGGATGAGCTCAAGGGATAAGAGGTGAAGTCTCCAAGGTAGGATTAGATAGGACTCGAGCTTCTTATCCAAGGTAAATGGTTAAAACAACCCTTGGAAGCTTTTGGAAGAGGAAGCTTCGTAAATCTTTTTAATTTTCCCGGATTTGCTAGAATTAACACACCCCTAGCAAGGAGCAAACTGCTGCTGACCAACACTGGTGTAGAAGGAAGCAACCAACATTGAACACAAGTCTCTAAAGGGGTAGGGTGCACTGGGGCTTAAAAGCTTGATTTAGAGCAGTTAATCATAGAAACACAGATCTTTTGGAAAGGTCATGCTTAGGGATTTTTGCAGGGATGCCACAACATGTTCACGGATGTGGATTGATATAGTTTGTAGGCCTATTGACCGAATACAACAAAATGACCTATAACAGATTGCCCCCTAAAGCACAAAGTCAGAAATGGTAGTTGATGACTAAAGTGCTTTACCTTGTGACAAGTTCAGATCAAGAAAAACTGGTTGAGACCATTATTTGTTACAATACATTTTCATCATGATATCTTTGCTGAGGGAGCCATACCCATGCTTAGCACATAAGCTAACATTACATGTACAATGATTAATAAGTTCGCCCACTGATAACAAAGAGTGGACCCATGCTTGGATGAATGTCTTATATGATCATAGCCATCATGCTTTGTAATCTTGCACTAATCCTAAAAGCGCAACCCGAATGGATGGAACTAGATTTTTGGTCTTCTATCTCATTCACTTGATCGTCCAATGTACAAGTCTAACTATGCGAATAAATGAGATGGAGTCGAAAATGGCAGACATCATCTGATTATCGGCCAATGATGTAAGCCGTTAACAGACGTGAGAGAAACCACCGATGATGTTAATGGCTCTCAAGGTACAACAACACAATTTGTATGGTGCGAATGAATGAGTTGCAGTCGAACACCACACATAATCTGTCGGTCGAAGGCCAATGATGAAAACCTATTGTCGAAAGCGAGGAAACTTGCCATTGATGTATGTAATCCCCAAGGTATCAAAGAGAGTTTCTAAGTAACTTCCTGGTTAATGAGCTGATGTCAACAGGAAATCACCCGTTGTAGGAAGGCCTTGATGTATCCCCATCAATGACATGAAACTAGTATCAAGATTTGAGACAAAATGATGTTGATGTGGAACTGGTATAACATGAAATGAAGGCTTAAGAGTATTGTAGCAAATATCAACTGAATGACTTCTCTTGAACATATCGGCGATACTAAATGGAGTTGGCAGCATTGACCCAAAATCGAATACGGAGGCTTTGATATGGTGTGATGAACCAAAAAGACAAGCAGATTCCCCAACCCAACAACCACGGAGATGAAGTGGAAGAGTGTCATGTTCAAGAGCGACTCATTGCCATTAATAGGTGGAGTACCCTATTTCCCAATTTCCACAACCATTTTTGATCAGTACCTCTTTATTTTTTAACAAGCTTGAGGAGGATAACATATGCTTAATCTGTAAGTTCATCCTTCAAATGAATCCCTTTGAGAATTTTAAAGAACCCTGAGAAGGAGTGGTTCGGTCCCCTCATGTTCGACAAGTCCATCGCTGTTTGATCTTTTTACGAGTCTAGCAAAGGTCTAACTCAAATCCTTTTTCATGTTTAGAGAGTTTGAAAAAGAGGCGAAAAAGAAATCTCCAAAGGTTCCTTTTCATAAATATGTCTCCTGAGTCCGAAAAGGCAAAAACGATATTCAGGAGAACCTCTTAGCCATGTTCGACTAAGATATTCCTTTTTTGTAAATAGTCTATTTCAGTGCGAAAAAGGGTTAAACTTATTCTGAGTAGATGTCTTTTCGTTTACTTTAACGAGTTCGAAAAGACAAGTGATCGACAATATTTTAATATTTTGGGAGTCTGAAAAGCGTTGAAATAAGACTCCATGGGGTTCCTTTTTTGTAAGTTTACAAAGCCGAAAAAGAGATAAAAGTATGCTCTTTTGTCAAAATGATCTGTTTCGATTCAGACATCCTCAATTTTGTTAAGCAGCTATTATCTTGCTCAGAACATCACCAAAAGATTAATAATACCTGATGCATGGTAAAATTAGGTCATATTTAGGTCAAAACAATAAAATATTAATAAAATAATAATGAAAATGACCATAAATAGGCAAAAAAGTAATTCATTTTTACCATTTTACAATTTACCTCTTGGTGTGTGAGTTTTGAGTGTTTTTTCCCCCGATCTTTTGTAGCTGATTGCGGTTAATCTGGTGGATCATTTCGAGTGCTGTCACTTTTAGGTAGGAGATCTCACCTTGCTCTTTCTTTTTACGGTTACGATTTTACATTTCATGCAATTTTTTTCTAGTTTTGGATGACCTAGGTCTTTAATTTTTCGCCCTAGCTCCACCACACCCTAGCAGTGTCGAAAGGTGCGCTGGGCAGGCAAAATTTACACTGTCAAGGGCGCTGCAGTGCACTATCTCCCTTTGGTAGGGTGCGCTAGGCGTATTTCAAATCTTTGTTTTTCCTTTTTCACTCAAAATTCTCTCAATTTTTTGCATGAGATTTATTCTAATGATTCTTCTTGTCATGTTTTAGGTTTCCATCAGAACAAAATGGCTCTGATATGGAGAGAAAGAGAACATGAGGAACAAGATATGAATGCAGCTAACGATCCAACCACTATCTAGGCTTTGAGAAATTGTGGGCTCCTGAAAGTCTTCTGGTTTCCTGGAATGAGGCAATAGAGGAATTATTAGAGTATCTTGCTCGAGCATGGGATGTTCAGGCACAGGGTTTCAGGCTTGGAGCACATATGCTTAGTATACAGGTGGAAGATGTATTTCTTGACAGGTTTATCGAGGAGAGGTGCCCCTATCTCGTTATATGGTTCGAGCATCACATCGAGGGTTCGAGTCGAGACTAGGGTCGATCAAATCCCTATGAGATTGCAACGTCATACTATTGGTGTGCCTGGCCGTATCAACCAACTATTGTGTAAGATGGCTCGCACAATTACCTGGTATCATGAGCATCATATGAGTAGTCTACTATGAGGCTATATATAGCCATATTTTGACTGCATGTATATTTTTTGATATGACACGCCGTGTGGCCATGTGTCTTGGGCACAAGTTTTTGTAAAACTGAACTTTAATATATATATATATATATATATATAATATATATAAAACTATCTATTTGTCAATGTTTCTTATGCATTCTATTATTTTGTTTAATGTATGTGATGTGAATTGAATTGAATTTACGTATGTCGCAAATGTCTATCTAAAACATGATTTGCTAATGCCTCTGTCAATGTGTTTAAACTTCTAGAAATGTGTTGATATTGGATATAATCAAAATATATTTCCAGAAGGCAAACCGTTAAGAACATACAAAGCATAGTTGGACTTCTAACCGAATAGACATTAGTCAACTGTAGTACTACAAGTTGTGAGTCAAGTTTGATAACTATACAACATATACCATGAGAAATAACATTAGAAAATAGCTTGATCACTGCACTATACTCAACGATATTATTTGTAGAGTGACTGATACAAATCCTTTGTAAACTCACTAACTTGCCATTCCAGAGGGTCATATTGGCATTTTGTAGGGTGTGCGGTGAGAGCCATGGGCCTCCACTATAGCAGAGAGAAAATACCCATGCCATGGGATTCTTCAACACCATTCATTGCTCGCTCGTGTCTCACTTATTTGATGATGATGATGCACCTAGACCACCTTGCCCAACTGGCTACACTCTTGCACCACACATTTGGTAGTTGATCCAGGGCCCATATGGGGTTGTGTCTCACCATGGGAGACAAAGGGAGGGCTTGCATCATTGTTCTAGCCCTTGTAGATGGGCTGCATGCTTGTTCTCTTCAGTTGGAGACCCATGAGGATGATTTCGTGCCCCCACAACAACTTAGGGGCACCACAGGTCATTTGCTTGGAGACCAAGGGGTTGGCGCCTTCATCACTATTTTTGGAGCCCTTCTATTAATTTTGGCACATGTTGGACTTCATTTGGCCTTCCAACGACCCTCTTAGCTACTTATCTATCATTTCGGCCCTCTTGAGAGGCTAATTATTCTTATTGTGGAGCTATTTGTTGGGCTTGTCACCAAAAGGATGTTATTTTACACATTATTTTTATTGTAGGGGCATTATTAGGCATAATTAGGCCATTCAAATCCCTTGGAGGATCATATAAATATGAGAGAGGTTCATTTCATCTCTCATCATCACTTGGATTGGTGTCTCTTCCGAGTAAAGAACTCGGACCTGCTATTGTTGGATGAATTGGATGTTAATTGATGCATTTTGATGTTTGGAAGATTGCTATCGTGTCTTGGAGCTTCATTATTGCAAATCTAATGGATGGATATAATTTTTTTGTCATGTAAGTACTCTCTTATGCAAAATTTTTCATGTTTTATGTCTATCGTATGGAACAATATGCTTGGATTATGTTTGTGCCCTAATTATTGATGCAAAATTCATAAACACATGTAATCTTGGTTTGTTGCATATATTACTCATCATGGCAAGAAGATTGAACTATTCCTAGGGGTGGGATGATACCTTTCGCCTTGAAACTTGTAATATTCCTAATTAGCTATGGCTAATTGGAATATTCGATTTTGTTCGATTTTTGCTTTCTATAGTTATTTGTAAATAAAAAGTGAGAAAGGGGGAACATAACTCACTTTAGAATAAAAAGTCGCTTCCTAGGTAGCACAACGTTGTGACTTAAGGGGAACCAAGGGGGCCAAAGGGGGACGCAAAAGTGGGGCCCACGTAGACGCATGGTGGGACTGCGTAGGAGGGAAGGCACACATGGCAAGAAGGGAATCATGCAGGAGAAGGTGAGCCTAGGGATTGTGAGAGGTAGAGGCTATAAAATAGAGAGGAACCCCCTCATTTGGGATCATTCAGTTATGTGCATTTGGAGCTAGTCGTTAGATTTCTGAGCACGCTGGTTGTTTAGCTAGTTTGCAACACTGTTTAGTGCATCGAGTGTCTCCGTTCAGAGATCTCACCCTTAGCCTTGGGGGACTTCAAGTGCCTGCTCAGGCAAAGTATTTCCGTTGGTGTTTCAGCAGTGGTTTATTATCATTTCAACAGCAGTTTCATCAACTCTTTGGAGGATTGCGCAACACTTGGAGAGGGACGCAGTTCTTTTTAGTTGTAGTGTTGGATTGGGGTTTGCAGGTGGATTTATGCTGGGGAATTGAGTAGGGATCAAGCCCTTGCCTAACGGAGGATTTTGGCAGAGTTTTCAGGTGGAGTTTCAGGCAGAGTTTAGAGGGGTTTTCAGAGGCAGCGCAAAGCCTTGGAGGAACTGCGTATATCCCCAGGAGGGTTCTTTTCGGGGGTCTGCCAATCCGGGAAAGCTTTCTGGGTTTCTTGAGTAGAGCCCGAATCCCGAGTTTCAGCGTTTTCCGTGGGGAGCAGTGCCAAATCATCATTTGTTTTCTAGTAGCAGTAGCAGCACAGCGACAGCATCCACGTAGAGGCCATTCTTGCCATTTTGAGAGTATTTCTTCACTTGCCTTGTGCAAGTCGAGGTGCCATCTCTCTGATCACCCCTTGTACTCATTTTATTGCTCAGTTTAATAAAATGGCTTAGCATTCTCTCGCTGCATTTCTTGTGTCTGCTTATATTTCCGGTTTACATTTTATATGCTATTCCACTCTTATTTTATCACTTCTGGGTTATTATATCATTGCACATATTTGGTTGGATATTTTGTTGGGGGTTTGTGGTTTATTCCGGTTAGGAATATTACAGTGGTATCGGAGAATAGATCTGGCTCAGCCTGTGGAGCTAGCAATCTATGACACCGGGGGAAAAACCCTACATTTGTTACAGAGGTAGGAGGTATAGAGACACTCACCGTAGGTTGGAGAATACCTATGGAGAGGGAGACTGTGTCCTAGTGGTGGACACAGAACAGGAGGAGCCTGTGGTGGACGCAGATTAGAGGGATCCGATTGCAGACAAGGATGGGAAGAGATTTGCAGATATGCTCCTCAAATCAGTGTAGGATTTGTCGAGACAGATTGAGGTGATGGGGCAGAGATTCACAGCAGTAGAGGCCAGACAGCATGAGAGCCCACGAGTTTTTCAGCTTGGTGAGGGATCAGGTGCATCCCATCACTTGCCAAAGCAACGTGTTACTGCGCATCGGTTGCTTCACATGCCCCTACACGCTCTACCATGCCCCCTTTCTTAGGAGCAGACACGGGGGCCGTAGCCCAGTAGGAGGCAGAGCCCAGACATATGGGCGACTATTTTGCAGAGTACCAATCCTATGGGCAGGAGTTCAGGGAAGCCCTCTCATTCAGAGGTTTTTTTCAGCTCTAGTGGGATAGCAGACCCCGTGACCATCAGAGAGGGTACCAACATTATCATGATGGCGATACCCACCGTGCAACGAGTAGATTCCACTTGCCTACGTTTGATGGCTCATCAAATAGTGCGGCAAAGTCTTGGGTGGAGAAGCTGGACATTTATTTCCAGCTTAACCAGATGTCGGAGGCAGAGGCCATCAAGGTGGCAACATTGCATTTGGATGGCGAGACCCAGGATTGATGGTTTCATGGTGTGGTTACACTGGGGCACTCCACAGTGACAACATATGCCAAGTTTACTAGGAGATTGATGGAGCGATTTGATCGGAGGGATCCAGAGCAGCATTTTGTTGCGCTGACAAGGCTCAAATAGACGGGGAGTCCAAAGACCTACATTGCAGATTTCTTGAGGGTCTCTGTGATGGTGCTAGACCTCTCCACGGCACGAAGTGTCTATATGTATGTTGAGGAGTTAGCAGAGCCACTTCTGGGTCTAGTTCGATCCACTAGACTAGCTACGCTCTAGGACGTTATAAGCAGGACCCGGGACCTACAGGATGTTTTGCCCAGGACCCGGACATCTTACCCCCAAAGACAACGTTTTCAGTCTAAGGGGAAGGACGTGAGGATTCCACCTCCAAAGGGGAATCCAGGATGAGTACAGATTGAGGACGATGTCAAGAGGGAGTTGAAGAAGAAGCGGTTGTGCTTCACATGTCAGGAGCCGTGGGCACTAGGACATAGATGTGCTGCTGGCAAAGCACATTTTATTGAGGTCTTCTTCGAGAGCAGTGGAGAAGAGGATGACGAGGAGGATGTGGAGGCAGGGGATACCATGCCATACAGGGACCTTTGCCACCTCCACCACCATTAACAGGTGGTGCATCTTTTGCACCCACCGAAGGGGCCCTTGCAGCGTTGCGAGGAGTTACCAAGTATCTGACGCTACGCGTACAAGGGACAGTACGTGACCAACGCGTATCAATTTTGGTTGACAGTGGGGCAACCCACAATTTCATCGATGCACAGATGGTTGAGCGGAGAGGCATCTAGACAGAGAGCTTCGATGGATTTTCAGTATTGGTCCCGTGAGATCAGACCATGACATGTGCTCGTTATGTTCCAGAGCTTTCAGTGATGATGGGCACCTACACATTGACTGACCAATTTTTCGTGGTCGATATTCCAGACACCAACATGATACTGGGTGTTCAGTGGCTTATTACTCTAGGGAAGGTCACGACAGATTGGAAGACCCTAGAGATGGAGTGGGATGATGAGAAGACAGGGAGGCATGAGAAGATACGGGGACAACACATATATCTGTCTCAGACTGTGTCGGCTCATCGGATGGAGGCAGTCTTCCGAAAGGGAGACATAGAGTGGGCAGTGGAGCTGCGTGCATCAGAGGCAGGGATTACAGGGCAGACAGTACATCCAAAGATCTAGTCCATCCTTGATCAATATGCCATAGTGTTTGGAGAGATTCCACTAGGACAACCACCAGATCGAGGGTTTAAGCACAGTATCAAGCTTGAGCAGGGCATCCAGGCAGTGATCACCACCCCCTATAGGCACCCCAAGGCCTATCGGGACGAGATCGAGCAGGCTATCCAGGAGTTGCTGGCTCTTGGGCACATTCGACCAAGCACGAGTCCTTTTGCTTCTTTTGTGGTGTTGGTGAAGGACGGTACATTGAGGATGTGCATTGACTACCAGGCCCTGAACAAGAAGACCCTGAAGAACAGGTACCCTATACCCAGGATCGATGAGTTGCTGGACGAGTTGAGGGGAGCATGATTCTTCTCAAAGATTGATTTGAGATCTGGGTACCATCAGATTCGTGTGAGGGAGAAGGATATTCCCAAGACCGCCTTCAGGTGTCACTATGGGCACTTTGAGTTCTTGGTGATGCCTTTTGGGCTAACCAACGCCCCTGCTACATTTCAGTCCTACATGAATCACATCTTCCGTAGTCATTTGAGGAAGTTTTTGTTGGTATTCTTCGATGATATTCTCATTTACAGCAAGACTTGGGAGGAGCATCTCCAGCACATTGAGACAGTATTGCGTATCTTACATGAGCAACAGTTCTATGCCAAACTCTCCAAGTGTGCGTTTGGGTTGACGGAGATGTTGTATCTGGGACACATCATAGGGGTGGACAGAATAAGGGTCCACGAGGAGAAGATCAGGGCCATCAGGGAATGGCCGGAGCCGAGAAACGTGATGGAACTTCAAAGATTCATTGGCATTTGCACTTATTACTGGAAGTTCGTCAATGGTTTCTCACAGCTTGTTGCACTTGTGACAGATTTGACGAAGAAGGGGGGATTCAGTTGGTCAGATATAGCGCAGCGAGCCTTTGATAGGCTCAAGGAGGTTATGAGCAGCTGCCCAGTGCTTGCGTTACCAGATTTTACGCAGCCATTTGTCTTGGAGTGCGATGCGTCGGGAGAGGGGATCAGTGTAGTATTGATGTAGGGAGGTCACCCTATAGCATTTGAGAGCTGGAAGTTCCTTCCGCACGAGAGGTTGTATTCCATATACGACAAGGAGATGCTGGCCATCATGCATGCATTGGCTAAGTACCGGCAGTATTTGGTAGGCAACAGGTTTAGGGTGAGGACTGATCACAACAACCTCAATTTCGTTTTGGAGCAAAAACAGCTACAGGAGAGGCAACAAAAGTGGATCAGTAAGATCCAAGCATATGACTTTGACATTGAGTATGTCAAAGGTAAGAACAACGTGGTAGCAGATGCCCTTTCATGTAGACCAGCCACGTTGTCTCTTATGAGCTTGGATACAGATTGGAGGGCTCGACTCTTAGTAGAGTACTCCAAGGACAAGTTTGCATGTGAGGTTTTGGATGGGTAGGTGGCAGATGGCAGGTAAGGGTGGTTGATGAGATCATCTACTACAGGGACAGGATCTTCTTGACTGAGGGGTCTCAACTCAAGAAGAAGATACTCCAGGCATCACATGATTCCCCATTGGCAGGACATCAGGGTTTTACCAAAACCTACAGGGCCATTAGTGAGAGGTTCTCATGTAAGGGCCTCAAGGAGGATGTACTCCAACACATCCGAGAGTGTGATGTTTGCCAGAGGAACAAGGGAGAGATGAGCCATCCCGCAGGATTATTGCAGCCTCTTCCCATTCCAAAGGGGAAATGGGAGAGTATTTCGATGGATTTCATCACAGGGTTGCCCATGGTACAGGGTAAGGATTGTATCTTTATTGTCGTTGATCGACTGACGAAGTACGCACATTTCTTTGCCATATCCACACACTATACAGTAGCACAGGTGGCCGAGCTGTTCTTCAGGGAGATCTTCAGGCTACATGGTCTTCCTAAGACCATCGTTAGTGACAGGGACAGCCGTTTCATGGGCGGGTTTTCGCAGTAGCTTTTCTGATTGGTTGGGACGGAGTTGACATCGAGTACCAGCTATCACCCACAGATGGACAGACATACATAGATAGTTAACAAGTGGCTGAAGGGCTACTTGCGTAATCGGTGGGCAGTAGCGAGCATGGCTGAAGTGGCTGCATCTTGGGGAGTACTGCTACAATACTTCACATCACATGCCCATTGGTATGTCATCGTTCTATGCCTTAGATGGGTGTCATCCTTTATCTTTTGTGGAAGTGATGTTTGGTGATAGCAGGGCTCCTAGAGCCAAGATTTGGATCCAAGAGAGTCAAGATATCCTCCGAGCTTTCAAGGATAACATGGCTACAGCGTAGAACCAACAGAAGCTGTATGTCGACAGGGATCAGGTGGAGAGGCAGTTCGAGGTAGGGGACATGGTCTACCTACGATTATAGCCATACCGACAGTCATCATTGAAGCAGAAGGGGGCTGAGAAGCTCAAACTTTGCTTTTATGGGCCATACAGGGTGATACGTAGGATTGGACAGGTTGCATATGAGTTGGAGCTGCCCCAAGGCAACAAGATTCATAACATTTTTTATGTATCATGCCTGAAAAAGGCATTGGGGCAGTAGGTGACTGGTGGGCTTCAGTATTGCAGCAGTGATGCTGCAACTCCTGGGACTCCCTTCTTTACTTTTATCAACCCGGTAGTTCGTAACAAACTTGGAAGCGACGGTGCTGTATGCACAAGTATTAGCTCTTGCCGCGGCTGTCACTTGGTCAGCTGGCACAAGTCCGCTAGGAGCTTAAGCCAACTTCTATGAGCTCTTAGAAGAAACTTTTTTAACTGATGGATGAAAGCTAACTCAAAGAAGGCTAATCTACTTGCAGGAAGACACTGAAAAGCTGAAAGGAAATGCAAACCCTAGTAAACCCTAATTTTACCAGCTAGCCCTACTGATGCGAGAAAGAGGATGCAAGTTACTGGAAGAGATGCCATTGACTTCTAGGAAGGTAAAATACATGTGTTTAAGCTACTTCTATAGTAAAATCTGAAGAAAACATCTTTTTGTATTTTTGAATAAGTTGTCAGAATTATCATGCATGTGCTTTAACTGTTTTGACTGTGTAGAGGTGGATTGGCGAGAGGAAATGCTTGTAGGAGGTTGGGAAGGTTCGAAGAGGGCCTAAGGGGTCCCTAGCACCTTTCCAGAGAGTTTCACAGAGTTTGGCTATCAAGAAACCGCTTTCGTGAGCTTCTACAGGAAGTCTGCAGGGGTTCTACAGGATGTTCTGGAATTTCTACAGGATGTTCTGTAATTTCTACAGGATGTTCAGAAAGGGGATTTTTGAGGATTGATGGAGGAAGAAAGGTGAAGGAGTGGGTATGGAGGTGAGATAAGGGTGTGAGGAGGTCTAGGAGTTGGTGGATGGAGCTGAGGAGTGGTGAGGATGGTTGGATTTGTTCAAGGAGGAGTGGAGCAATGTTGCACAAAACTATGGGAATTAGGGCAAAGCGAGCCACTATGGCAAACGTAAGGCAAGAATCCGGGTTAGAGGATGGAGCAGGTGGGATTAATGGAGTACGGGCAAATGGAGAAGTATTATAGGTGCTCTGCAAGTTATTTTTCAAACTGAACAAACAAAGACTCGGAAAATCAAAGACCTAGTTACTTTAACCTAATTTGACCTAGATAACAGCAAAGAAAATGAACATAAGTTTATTTGCAACGAAATCATATGAAATAACTATGCAACTAAGCAATCATGAACCTAAGCATGTAACCACAACTGGTATCAACTTCTGCAAATAAGAACCTAACACTAATAATTACATGATGAAGCAAAGACAGTGTTTTTGGTGGCAGCAAGGTCACCTTGGTCCCAGCTCATGGTCCCACTGAGGGAGAGGTGAGATTCGAGGTGCTTGATAGCCTTTTTCTGAAGATCTTCTAAGTTATTAACCTATCAAATCAATCTGAACATGAAAAGCCTTTTTAATCATCAACAATGACCTAGGTAACCAACAAGATTTTAATCTACTTAACAGAAATTATTTTGCAAAGACATAAAAACAAATAATAGTACACAAAGGAAGCCTTGGCACTTGGGTTGGGCCCAACCCCAAGAGCTACAGGCTCCTAAGAAAAACTCAGAACTGATGCCAAATAAAGCTGCTTTCCATTACTCAAAATTAACGATGTCACAAAGAAAGTTATACAACAACAGCTACAAAATCAGTTGAGAAATAACAATACTATAGTGCAAAATACAACAGTTCAAAAAGTAACCTACGAAGGCTGGAAGCCTTCCTATTTATGCACTAGGAGGGTCTCCAACAACCCTCCTTAACTCAAGGGGCTCGGCTGCTCAAACTGCCAGTGATCAGCCACTTTACACAAGACTGCTCCGCTGCCCTTGGGAATCCTTTTCGGTGGCCTGCTAATCTCCGAGCTGAGGGTGGAGATTTCGAGGAAGGGCCTTTTAATCCAGGAGACACCCTTCCTACGAATCCTCACCCTTGTTCCTTTATGCTTGGCTGTCATCTGGCTCATAATTGCCTGGCCTTGGTCCAAAATTTGTCCAAAAATCTGCATTAACAACGCGTTAGCCTTCTTGGTCAAGTGACTATCCTCATTCGCTCAACTAACATAAATATACTCAAAAAACATGCATAAACTATGAAAAATGGTGGATTGACGAAGAACAGTTAGGCAAAATGAGCCCAATAAGTTACCCAATTCCGCGGCTCATTAGTGACCGTGACGGATGAGCTACCACCCGTGGATGATGAGGGGCATTTGGTATTGCAGCCGAAGGCTATCATTGACACTAGGGAGAGGCGGTTGCGGAGCAAGATGGTCTGGGAATTCTTGGTGAGGTGGAAGAATTTGTCGGATGAGGATGCCACTTGGGAGAGTGAGGAGATCTTACAACATCCATCACTTCAGTTGCTTGAGGACAAGCAACATTTTTCCTGGGGAGACTGTAATATTCCTAATTAGCTATGGCTAATTGGAATATTCGATTTTGTTCGATTTTTGCCTTCTATAGTTATTTGTAAATAAAAAGCGAGGAAGGGGGAACATAACTCACTTTAGAATAAAAAGTCACTTCCTAGATAGCACAATGTTGTGACTTAAGGGGAACCAAGGGGGCCAAAGGGGGACGCAGAAATGGGGCCCACGTAGACACATGGCGTGACTGCGCAGGAGGGAAGGAACACATGGCAAGAAGGGAATCACGCAGGAGAAGGTGAGCCTAGGGATTGTGAGAGGCAGAGGCTATAAAATAGAGAGGAACCCCTTCATTTGGGATCATTCAGTTATGTGCATTTGGAGCTAGTCGTTAGACTTTTGAGCATGCTGGCTATTTAGCTAGTTTGTAGCACTGTTTAGTGCATCAAGTGTCTCCGTTCGGAGATCTCACCCTTAGCCCCGGGGGACTTCGAGTGCCTGCTTGGGCAAGGTATTTCCGTTGGTGTTTCAGCAGTGGTTTATTATCATTTCAGCAACAGTTTCATCAGCGCTTTGGAGGACTGTGCAACACTTGGAGAGGGACGTAGTTCTTTTTAGTTGCAGTGCTGGATTGGGGTTTGCAGGTGGATTTATGCTAGGGAATTGAGCAGGGATCAAGCCGTTGCCTAACGGAGGATTTTGGCAAAGTTTTTAGGTGGAGTTTCAGGCAGAGTTTAGAGGGGTTTTTAGAGGCAGCACAGAGCCTTGGAGGAACTGCGCAGATCCCCAAGTGGGTTCTTTTCGGGGGTCAGCCAATCCGGGAAAGCTTTCTGGGTTTTTCTGGGTTTCTCGAGTAGAGCCTGAATCCCGAGTTTCAGCTTTTTCCGAGGAGGGGAGCAGCCCCAAATCATCATTTGTTTTCTAGCAGCAGCAACAGCAGCACAACAACAGAGGCCATGCTTGCCATTCTGAGAGTATTTCTTCACTTGCCTTGTGCAAGTCAAGGTGCCATCTGTCTGATCACCTCTTGTACTCATTTTATTGCTCAGTATAATAAAATGACTTAGCATTCTCTCACTACATTTCTTGTATCTGCTTATATTTCCAGTTTACATTTTATATGCTATTCCATTGTGATTTTATCATTTCTAGGTTATTATATCATTGCACATATTTCGTTGGAGATTTTGCTGGGGGTTTGTGGTTTATTTTGGGTTAGGAATATTACAAAACTCCATTAATTTGTCTAAAGAAGTATAAGTATCTCTTGTAACCAAATTGTTGCATCTCTAGGGCATGTGAAGTTGTAGGACTCCTTGACAGGGCAAAAATCCTAAATCAATTTCACTTTGATTCCATTCTTCACTATTGGCTAGGCACTGGTCTCAATCCTTGGTATCACCCTAAGTTTTTCCCTTTCCAAAAGTTTTTCTAGCCTAACCCTAGACGATCTAGCTAGGGAATCAAATGATTTCCTCTAGAGCCATCCATTTGAGGTGTGAGTTGGTGGAGGATTGTGCTAGTGTCTCCTCTCCTTGCCCTCCAATTTTGAAGACATTCCCATGGTTGGTTTTAGAGAAATTTCAAGCCCTATTCTCAAAATCATTTTGGTCTAGGCCTCCTTAGGTTACTGACATTCCAGAGGGTCTATTGCGCTTGAAAACTCAAAGGAAGTTAATCTCTCTTGACCCTTTTCCTCTCATCCTTGCTTAACCTAGTCCTATTGTTACTGATCATCATAAACCCTCGTCCTTGTGTGGGTCTTCTAGGTCTCTTGTGGTCCCAACATTTCATATGCTTGTTACCTCACAAGGCCTTAAGAGAGGTCCTTCTATTCCCCAAAGAGCTTTAGGTCTATGACACCTTTTGTTAAGGAATACTTCTAACCCCTAGGCCTAAGCCTCCCTTGAGCCTTTCTTAGAGAGTCCCTCACCTTGGTTCTAAGGCAAGCAAGCCTTTTATTTGAGCCTCTGTTGTGAATGGGCCTTAGGAATCACATTACATCCTATCATCGAATTATCCTTCCTTGTGATTTCCTCTATATTGGGACTCCTCCCATTTGTGAAACTCCGTAAAGCGCAAGGGATATTGACTGAGGTTATAGTGGGTCTTTGTCCCATTGTTGCTACTTGGTCTAGTAGTTACCCCTTTGGAACCCCTCCTAGGACCCTTGCTGGATTAAGCGGTAACAAGACCATAGCACAACAACAAAAGTGAATAAGCTAAACCAAGAGACCATAGTGTCATGTGCATGGAAGCATAGTGTACTATCTGTAAGTGGATGTAACATTTGAGGTGTAAGAGATAGGAGTTGATATACCATGGCTAAGGCATTTGAAATCACTAAAGAGAACTAAGGTGAGGTGAGATCATCACATATTTGAAGGAGAATTGGAAGAACAAGTCTAGGTCTAGATGAGACGAGTAAGAGATCTCATGCAAATTGGAACACCACACCCATGTGAGGGTGGCTTTGGAAGTAGTTACCCTTGAGGAGGAAATAGAGAGAAAATGAGTATAAATTGAGTGTTTTCGTTTTCCATCAACCATTTTTTTGGAGTAGGGTTTGACTCCCATTAATCGTAAGCATTTTCATAGGTATTTGTAACAATTTAAGCAAGTTTTTGTTTGTTTTTGGAGATTTTTGATAGGTTTTGGTATGTCCATTTGTTTCCTACTTCTTGTCGACTTTTAATGGGGGATATACCATTTATTTAGGTCTTTTTTTTTTCAAAGCACCTTGTCTGTTGATTTCCATTTTTTTCACTAGGTTTAATCTTTCCCATATGAAAATGCTGAAGGCTTTAGACATGTTACCCACCAAAATGGGTAACCCCATAGGAGAAAACTTTTCTCTTGCATTGGCTAGCCAGCCAGCCAACAACCCATGATATTCACTTCTTCATGATGTGCGATATTTCCACTTAGCAATATTGCTAAGGGGAAATATCAATTTTGTCATTTTTGCCATATTTTGGACTAATACTTAGGAAAAGTGGGTTGTGGGACCCCACTTGGAGTTTTGAGCTAAGGTAAGGGCCCAACATAGGAGAAAAGGAGAAAATCAGATGGCTAGTGCACGGTGGGGGCCACCCCCATGAAGGGAATACACTCCCTTCTTGGCGATACACATTCTTGGAGGGAAAAGTGAGGAAATTGATGGATGGGTCCCGCATGGGGGAAATTGGAGGTTCAATGACAAAATAGGAGGAGAGACTCATTCTTGGGCATCTTTGATCATTTGAACATTCACTCTTGACTAGCACGCTTGAGCTGTGAGCCAAGTCTGGATGTGCTATTGAGCATACGAGATTTTCAGGCGATAATCTCACCCTACCTTCAGTGGACTTAGAGTGCCAACCCTAGGAGGTGTTTTGCATCCTTTCATATCTGTTCGGGGAGTTTATCTAGTGAATTCGTCGAGTTGGAGAGTAGGTTGGATGTAGAAGAGGAATATACTGCTCTTGGAGGAGTTGGTTGTAGAGAAGGGATTTTGTTGGGCTTTCAGGGACAACCTAGGGCCTTCATTTGCTAGATATTTGGAGTATTTCCAAGGTCCAATTCGTGGGAGGTTGAAGAGACCAAGCCATTCGTTCCAAGGACTGTGCGGGCCTGCACAATGGTACTTTTGTGCCACATGTGGGAGCTGGGGAAGAGAAGGATTGGGGGTTGTAGCTTTTGGGATCATTCTAGAGGGGCATTCGTTGAGTATTGCAGCCATTTTGGGGACCTTTAGCAGTGACATTTATAGGTGGGTTGAAATACCCAGCAAATAGTGGATTGACGGGAAATTGAGCCAAAATTCCGGGGTCAGCATTTGGCCAAACTCTTTTTGGGTTTTGGTGGGTTATTAGAGGAGAGGCCGGGGTTAATTTCCTCGAATTTTCTATGCATCAAAAGGGGTTCAAATAAACCATTCTTCACAACCAATAGTTCAGTTAGCATAGAGCCATAGAGGGAACAATTATGCAGTAGTTGGAGCACTTGCTTTCATCGCTTGGGCTTTGCTAGCTTGCCTTGGGAAAGCCTAGGTGCACATTTTCCAAACATCCATTGTAACCCCATACTTTTATAATAAAATGGCTCAGAGTAGCGCAATTTTTGGCCTATTTCATGGTGTTTGATTTGTGTGTGATTTATGTGGGTATTTTTGCTATGCATGCTTTGTTTATCATTGTAAAATTTCCTTAGGGATATTACAGTAGTATCAGAGCTCTAGTCTTGGCTCAGCTCATGGGAGCAACTTAGTCTATGACACTGAAGGATAAGAAAAACGTCACTTATAGGAGGTATAGGTATAGAAGCAAGGAAATGCAACTACGAACCACTTTTGATCCAGTGACCATTGAATCAAAGTTGAGAGGCTAGGCATGGGGAATAATGGGGGAGAAAAGATGAGTAAAGAAGAGGAGTTTTCCAACATCTTCTGAAGGCCATCAACGATTTCTCTAAGGGCATTGATGAGTTGCGACAGCAGAATTGTAGCAACAACAAGGGTAGGGGGATTTAGGGAGAAATTCATCTGGGTGAAGGCTCGGGTGCTTCACACCACCAAGCAATGAAAACACCTAACATACCACTTGTTTCTAGTACATCACTAGGTCAACTATCCCCACATTTTTAGCATTCGGTGCTGGAGGGCCGCAAGGGTAGGAGGAGATGCCCATGGGAGACTATTTTGTATCAGTCATATGGGCCCGATTTCAGAGAGGCCATCACCTTCATGGACGTCTGCCAGCTCAAGGGCAACAATAGGAGCAAGGGACAAAGTGGTGGAGGCTACACACATGGTACTGAACTACAACACACGATGCGAAGATTATTCTTCCTGAATTTTGATGGCTTGGCCAAGAGCTTAGCCAGAGCATGGGTTGAGAAGTTAGATGTTTATTTTTAGCTCAACCAGATGACAAAGATGGAGGAAATCAAAATTGCCATGTTGATCTTAGAGGGGAAGCCCATGATTGGTGGTTCTACAGGTTAAACACTATGGGACATGCGGGAGTCACGACCTATCAGGATTTCACCCGGAGGGTATTGGAGCATTTTGAGAGGAGAGATCTGAAGGAGCACTTTAGAGAGCTGACACGACTCAAGTAGATGAGGAGTGCTGAGGTCTATATCTTTGAGTTTCTGAGATTATTAGTGATGGTGCCCGATTTATCAGAGGCCAGAAGGGTTTTCATGTTCTTGGAGGGGCTAGCAGAGCCGCTGAGTGGTTTGGTGAGGTCCAACAGGCCCACCACTTTGCAGGATGTAGTTGGTAGAGCTCGGGACTTGCAGGATGATCTACCCAAGGCCAAAAGCAGACACTGCCCAGACAAGTATTCAAGCAGAGGGGGAGAGACACTTGTTGGAATTTCTAAGTTTAACCCGTTAGAAATTCTTCCTGTACTATCTGGTTTATTTCTTCCTACTTTTTTAATTACTTAACAAGTTATTTACCATGTAAATATTGAAAATAAACACAAGTACAATATCAACATCTACAGATCATCAATTGAAAGAAAACAAGCACACAAGTGACATCGTTATTTTTGGACCAATGTCCCCGGAAAAACCCAATGTAGGAAAACCGATGCAGCTATTCAGAGGGTTTTATTATTATGCAGTTTTCAGAATACAAAAAGGGTGCCAAAAATGGCTCACCCAACAGAGAATGCCCTCGGCAGTAGTACCTCTCCTCGGAGACAGATATTCTGCTTATTAATCACCGGATGAACGATCCCACAACAAAAATTGCAGCTTCCACTGCTCTGCGTCACACTGATAGGGACTGCATCACCCTTCCTGACTTACCAGCACCTAGTTTGTCCCACGAAAATTCTCCTAGCGTTGCCTCTTGGCCCTGCGTTAGCTTTGCTAGCCTTTGCAAAACTACTGAAGCCTCTGCGTCAGCCGTCAGACCCTTTGCGTCACCCAAGCTAACCTATCCTGGCTCTGCGCAGCTCTCAGCTGCCTCTGCGTAGCACTCAGCTGCCTCTGCATCGACCTCTCCGGGCTTTGCGCTGTCTCTCGGGTACCCACTCTGCCTCTCTATTATGTATTCACTGCCCCTCACTGCTAATCATTGATTCAACTTTGCTTAACAACCCTGCTCTAGCAAAATGAATGACTGATCACTATCGTGTGTTCTCCAACTGACCCTCAAGCCTCTTCTTATACTTTTCTCGTTGGTCCATCAACGTCCGAGATTAAATCTCTAATCAACGACTAAGATTAGATTTGGCTTGATCCATGACTTTTGGAAAATTCTAACCTAGATTTATATTAATACCCATTAATATTTTATTTTTTCTAAGTTTAGACTTAAGAACTCCATTAAGAATATTAATTATTTTAATATCTCCCAAACTGGTTAGAATCTGCCCAAACCATTTCTGGGTCTTGGAGATCTCATGTGCTTTAGCCTCTCCACCAATTTTCATGGCTAGAGCACATCTGATGCTACCACAAATCAACACTCCCTCTTAGCAAGGAATGTGCTCTAGTAATACTCCTCACTGAGTATCACCCTGATTATCCAACACCGGTCCCTGTGCTGATGCTAGGCCTCCCCGCCCAACATCTTCTGCACTACTGCATCCTGCACTACTGCCCATGGCCCTGCCACTGCCACTGCTGCATTCATACAACAACTCCCATCTGCACAGCATCCCCCTCTCATCATGCTGCATTGTGCTATTGCATATTGCTATTGCACTGCAACTCATTTACTTAGAATTAAGTAATTGATCCACCCAACTTCTGACATCCTTGTCAGGCTAGAAGCACTCTTGATGCTGAAGCTCCCTCTGCCGCTAACAAGTGCTCCCTCTACTGATCTCTGTGCTGCTGCAACAACTCCCTGCATCTCGCACTGTTGCACACCTCTCCGTGCCATCCTGCACTAGTGCAACACTCCTGTGCCTCCCGCACTGTTGCAGCCTACTAGTTTCATGCTGCCTGGGGATTCCTGCACTGTAGCACTCTCTGCTGCTTCATCCGCATCTGTCTCTACTGACATACGCCAGTCCTGCTACTCATTCGGGGCTTCTGTAGCAAGGTATAATCCAAGAGGTTGGGTGCCTCATGGATCTTGCCCCTCATTGCTTGTAGTTCATTTGACTACAGCTCGATGTCTCTCCACTTCTTCTCAAGTGGCACATGAGCACTCATGGCACAATCGTCATCCTCCTTGACTTCTTTCTCTGCCCTTGTTGGCGCTGCCTTGGTCTCGGAAGCCTCTCCCTTACTCTTCTTCCTTGGACACTGGTTCGCAAAATGACCCAGTTCCCCACAATGGAAGCACTTGACCATGGAGAGGTCTTTTTTCTTCCGCTTCTCCTGCTTTTCCGCAGATGCTAGAGCCGCATCGCCTTCTTCCTCCTTCTTGATTCTGACCCCTTTGCCGCTATTCCTCGCCTTGGTTAGCCGTCTGATCTCTTCTTGACGAAGAGCTGCCCATAGTTCTTCCCAATATGGAAGACTTGTCCTGCCCAGTATGCTTTGGACAAATAACTCCCAATCCTCGGAAACTGCATTCAATGCGGTCCTCACCATTAATTCCTCATCCGACTTTGCCCCTATGGAAGTTAGCTGGTCACAGATCTCCTTCAAGTGACCGAGGAAGACATCTATCTGCTCTCCCTTCTGCATCTGGTATGCCCTTAGCTGATTCTCTAGGAGCATGTTCCTCTACACGAAAGTATGTTGGTATAATGTCTTTAGGGCATCCCACATTTCCTTTGCCATTTACGTCTCGACAATATGTGGTACCACATGATCCTTGACCCCATCAAGGATGATGCACTTAGCCTTCGCCATTGCCTCCTCGTACCTTTCATTAGCTACTGGGTCAACTCGGACAACTATCACTCTCGCGACGAATCCCTTGAGGCGATGTCTGTCTAGAGTAGACAAGATCTTGGCCTTCCAGACCACAAAGATGGACGCTCCATCCAGCCTATCTTGATCTCTCAGCCCATTCATGACCATCTCTCTGCTCTTCTTTTGACTCCTCCAAGTCTCTCTACTTCCCTCCCATAAGTCCTCTGTTCGACTCCTGCTGAGTCTCTTAACTTCTCGTCTGGAAGTTCTCGGTTCGACTCCCTCTGAGTCTCAATTTCCCTTCTGGAAATCCCTTTGCCAACGTCAAGTTGCCCCACTCCGATTGTCTGTGCAATTGCACTGTTGATCTGGATTCCTTGGCTAGAAATCTGCCTCGGCAGCAACTCTCTCCACCTTGGTCTTGCCCTGTTAGGTACTGTTCTGACCACAATACCACTCTAGCTTCGCTCCACAAATTACCCACAACCTTATATGCCCTAGAAACTGAAGGATTGAGCCACTTGGCTCAGCGCAATCCTGACACCGGCAAATCAGCTCCCCTAGCCAACTGCGTCAGCCCTCCTGGCCTCTGCGTGGCTCTGTGTGAGCCTAATTCTGCCTCCCTTAGCCTATGTGCTGCCTTTCTCTGGCCCGGAATGATGATGCAGTTCCTCTGCGCCACTCCTTTCTTTGTCGCCTTCTGTACAGATCAACCCTGTCACTTGAGCCAGCTGAATCTGCTTCTATTCCTCTGCTAGTTGATGCCTTAAGTTATCTTGTGATCTACAACCACGCTCTAATACCATGTTGAAATTTCTAAGTTTAACCCGTTAGAAATTCTTCCTGTATTATCTGGTTTATTTCTTCCTACTTGTTTAATTACTTAACAAGTTATTTACCATGTAAATACTGAAAATAAACACAAGTATAGTATCAACATCTACAAATCATCAATTGAAAGAAAACAAGCACACAAGTGACACCGTTATTTTGGACCAATGTCCATGGAAAAACCCAATGCGGGGAAATCGGTGCAGCTATTCAAAGGGTTTTATTATTATGCAATTTTCAGAATACAACCAGGGTGCCAGAAATGGCTCACCCAACAGAGAATGCCCTCGGCAGTAGTACCTATCCTCGGAGACAGATATTTCGGCTAATTAATCACTGAATGAACGATCCCACAGCAACAATTTCAGCTTCCATTGCTCTGCGTCACTTTGATAGGGACTGCGTCACCCTTCCCAGCTTACCAACACCTAGTCTGCCCCACGAAAATTCTCCCAGCATTGCCTCTTGCCCCTGCGTTAGCTCTGCTAGCCTCTGCACAACTATTGAAGACTCTGCGTTAGCCGTCAGACCCTCTGCGTCACCCACGCTGGCCTCTCCTGGCTCTGCGCAGCTCCCAGCTACCTCTGCGTAGCACTCAGTTTCCTCTGCATCAACCTCTCCGGGCTCTGCGTCATCTCTCTAGTACCAACTCTGCATCTATGTTATGTATTCACTGCCCCTCGCTGCTGATCACTGATTCAACTTTGCTTAGCACCCTCGCTCTACCAAAATGAATGACTGATCACTTTGGTGTGTTCTCCAACTGACCCTCAAGCCTCTTCTTATACTTTTCTCGTTGGTCCATCAACGTCCGAGATTAAATCTCTAATCAACAACTAAGATTAGATTTGGCTTGATCCATGACTTTTGGAACATTCTAGCTCAGTTTTATATTAATACCCATTAATATTTTATTTATCCTAAGTTTAGAGTTAGGAACTCCATTAAAAATATTAATTATTTTAATATCTGCCCAAACTATTTCTGGGTCGGAGATCTAGAGCACATCCGATGCTACCACAAATCAACACTCCCTCTTAGCGAGGACTACACTCTAGTAATACTCCTCACTTAGTATCACCCTGATTATCCAGCACCGGTCACTGTGTTGATGCTTGGTCTCCCCGCCCAACATCCTCTACACTGCTGCATCTTGTACTGCTACCCATGGCCCTGCCACTACCACTGCTGTATCCGTACGACAGCTCCCTCTGCATCTGTGCTACTGCTGGTCCATACTCCAAACATTGCATCCCCCACTCATTACCCTGCATCGTGCTGCTGCATACTGCTACTGCACTGCAACTCAGTTACTGAGAAGTAAGTAACTGATCCATGCAACTTCTAACATCCCTGTCAGGCTAGAAACACTCTTGATATTGAAGCTCCCTTTATCGCTAACAAGTGCTCCCTCTACTGACCTCTGCGCTGCTACAACAACTCCTTGCATCTCACACCGTTGCACACCTCTCGTGCCATCCTGCACTGGTGCAACAGTCCCGTGCCTCTTGCACTATTGCGGCCTGCTAGCCTCGCGCTGCCAGGGGACTCCTGCACTGTAGCACTCTCTGCCGCTTCATCTGCATTCGTCTCTACCGACATCTGCTAGTCTTGCTACTCCTCTTCGGGGCTTCCGTAGCACGGTATAATCCAAGAGGTTGGTGCATCATGGATCCTACCACTCATGGCCTGTAGTTCGTCTGACTACAGCTCGATGTCTCCCCAGCTATCAGGTCAATTGAGACAACTATCACTCTTGTGACGAAGCCCTTGAGGCGATGTCTGTCTAGAATGGACAAGATCCTGTTCTTCCAGACCACAAAGTTGGACGCTCCGTCCAGCCTATCTTGATATCTCGGCCCATTGACGGCCATCTCACTGCTCTTCTTTCGACTCCTTCGAGTCTCTCTACTTCCCTCCCTGAAGTCCTCTGTTTGACTCCTGCTGAGTCTCTTAACTTCCCGTTTGGAAGTTCTCGGTTCAACTCCCTTTGAGTCTCAATTTCCCTTTTGGAAATCCCTATGCCAACGTCAAGTTGCCCCACTCCGATCGTCTGTGCAATTGCACCATTAATCCGGATTCCTTGGCTAGAAATCTGCCTCTGCAACAACTCCCTTCACAATGGTCTTGCCCTGTTAGGTATTGTTCTGACCACAATACCCCACCAGCTTCGCTCCGCAAATTACCCACAACCTTCTCTACCCCAGAAACTGAAGGATGGAGCCACTTGGCTCAGCGCGATCTTGACACCAGCAAATCAGCTCCCCTAGCCAATTGCGTCAGCTCTCCTGGCCTCTGTGTGGCTCTGTGTGAGCCTGATTCTGCCTTCCTTAGCCTTTGTGCTTACTTTCTCACTCCTTCCTTTGTCACCTTCTACACGAATCAGCCCTGTCACTCGGGATAGCTGAATCTGCTTCTATTGCTTTGCTACCTGATGCCTTCAGTTATCTTGTGATCTGCAACCACGCTCTAATACCATGTTGGAATTTCTAAGTTTAACCCGTTTGAAATTCTTCCTGTACTATCTAGTTTATTTCTTCCTACTTGTTTAATTACTTAACAAGTTATTTACCATGTAAATACTAAAAATAAACACAAGTACAATATCAACATCTACAGATCATCGACTGAAAGAAAACAAGCACACAAGTGACACTGTTATTTTTGGACCACTGTCCCCCAAAAAACCCAATGCGGGAAAACCAGTGCAGCTATTTAAAGGGTTTTGTTATTATGCAGTTTTCAAATACAACCTCGGTGCCAGAAATGGCTCACCCAACAGAGAATGCCCTCAGCAGTAGTACCTATCCTCGGAGACAGATATTTCGGCTAATTAATCACGGAATGAACGATCCCACGACAACAATTTCAGCTTCCACTGCTTTGCGTCACTCTGATAGGGAATGCGTCACCCTTCCCAGCTTATCAACACCCAGTCTGCCCCACGAAAATTCTCCTAGCGTGGCCTCTTCGCCCTGTGTCAGCTCTGCTAGCCTCTGCACAACCACTGAAGCCTTTGCGTCAGCCTTCAGACCCTCTGCATCACCCACGCTGGCCTCTCCTAACTCCGCGCAGCTCCTAGTTGTCTCTGTGTAGCACTCAGCTGCCTCTACGTCAACCTCTCCAGGGTCTGCGTTGTCTCTCTGGTACCAACTCTACCTCTCTGTTATGTATTCACTGCCCCTCGTTGTTGATCACTAATTCAACTTTGCTTAGCAACCCCACTCTAGCAAAATGAATGAGTGATCACTCTGGTGTGTTCTCCAACTGACCCTCAAGCCTCTTCTTATACTCTTCTCGTTGGTCCATCAACACCCGAGATTAATACTCTAATCAATGACTAAGATTAGATTTGGCTTGATCCATGACTTTGGAACGTTCGAACCCAGTTTTATGTTAATACCCATTAATATTTTATTTTTCCTAAGTTTAGACTTAGGAATTCCATCAAAAATATTAATTATTTTAATATGTCCCAAATCGGTTAGAATCTGCCCAAACCATTTCTGGGTCTTGGAGATCTCATGTGCTTTAGCCTCTCCACCAATTTTCATGGCTAGAGCACATCCGATGCTACCACAAATCAACACTCCCTCTTACCGAGAACTGTGCTCTAGTAATACTCACTGAGTATCACCCTGATTATCCAGCACCGGTCCCTATGCTAATGCTAGGCCTCCCTGCCCAACATCCTCTGCATTGCTGCATCCTATACTGCTTCCCATGGCCCTGCCACTATCACTGCTGCATCCGTACGACAAATCCCTCTGCATCCGTGTTGCTGCTGGTCCATACTCCTAGCACTGCATCTGCACTGCATCTCCCTCTCATCATGCTGCATCATCTTGCTGCATACTGCTACTTCATTGCAACTCAGTTACTAAGAAGTAAGTAACTGACCGACCCAACTTCTGACATCCCCGTTAGGCTATAAACACTCCTGATGCTGAAGATCCCTTTGCCACTAACAAGTGCTCCCTCTACTGACCTCTACGCCGCTGCAACAACTCCCTGCATCTAACACTGTTGCACACCTTTCCGTGCCATCTTGCACTGTTGCAACACTCCCATGCCTCTTGCAATGTTGCAGCCTGCTAGCCTCGCGTTGCCAGGGGACTCCTGCACTGTAACTCTCTGTGCTGCTTCATCCGCATCCGTCTCTACCGACATCCCGCCAGTCCTGCTACTCCTCTTCGGGGCTCCCGTAGCAAGGTATAATCCAAGAGGTTGGGTGCCTTAAGGATCCTGCCCCTCATCGCCTGTAGTCCGTCTGACTACAGCTCGATGTCTTCCCACTTCTTCTGAAGTGGCACATGAGCACTCATGGCACAATCGTCATCCTCCTCTACTTCTTTCTCCGCCCTTGCTGTCGCTGCGTGGTCTCGGAAGCCTCTCCCTTACTCTTCTTCCTCGGACACTGGTTCGCAAAATGACCCAGTTCCCCACAATGGAAGCACTTGACCTTGGAGAGGTCCTTCTTCCGCTTCTCTTGCTTTCCCGCAGATGCTAGAGCCACATCCTCTTCTTCCTCCTTGATTCTGACCCCTTTGCAGTGACTCGCCGCCTTGGTCAACTGTCTGATCTCTTCTTGACGAAGAGCCGCATGCAATTCTTCCCAATCTAGAAGACTCATCCTACCCAGTATGCTCTGGGCAAATACCTCCCAATCATTGGAAATTGCGTTCAATGTGGTCCTCACCATCAATTCCTCATCCGGCATGGCCCCTATGGAAGTTCGCTGGTGACAGATTCCCTTCAAGTGACCAAGGAAGACATCTATCTGCTCTCCCTTCTGCATCTGGTATGCCCTTAGCTGATTCTCTAGGAGCATCTTCCTTTGCACAGAAGTATGCTGGTATAATGTCATTAAGGCATCCCACATCTCCTTTGCCATTTCCTTCTCGACAATATGTGGTACCACATGATCCTTGGCCCCATCAAGGATGATGCACTTAGCCTTCGCAATTGCCTCTTTGTACCTTTCATTAGCTACTGGGTCAACTGGGACAGCTATCACTCTTGTGACGAAGCCCTTGAGGTGATGTCTGTCTAGAATGGACAAGATCCTGGCCTTCCAGACTACAAAGTTTGACGCTTCGTCCAGCTTATCCTGATCTCTTAGCCCATTCACGACCAACTCGTTGCTCTTCTTTCGACTCCTCTGAGTCTCTCTATTTCCCTTCTGGAGGTCCTCTATTCAACTCCTGCTGAGTCTCTTAACTTCTAGTCTGGAAGTTCTCCATTCGACTCCCTTTGAGTCTCGATTTCCCTTCTGGAAATCCCTCTGCCAATGTCAAGTTGCCCCACTCCAGTTGTCTGTACAATTGCATCATTGATCCGGATTCCTTGGCTAGATATCCGCCTTGGCAACAACTCCCTCCACCATGGTCTTGCCTTGTTAGGTACTGTTCTGACCACAGTGCCCCACCAGCTTCGCTCCGCAAAGTAACCACAGCCTTCTATGCCCTAGAAACTGAAGGATTGAGCCACTTGGCTCAGTGCCATCCCGACATTGGCAAATCAGCTCCCCTAGCCAACTGCATCAGCCCTCCTGGCCTCTGCATGGCTCTACGTGAGCCTAATTCTGCCTCCCTTAGCCTCTGTGCTGCCTTTTTCTGGCCCAAAATGATGACAATTCCTCTGCATCACTTCTTCCTTTGTGGCCTTCTGCACGAATCAGCCCTGTCACTCGGGACAGCTGGATTTGCTTCTATTCCTTTGCTAGCTGATGTTTTCAGTTATCCTGTGATTTGCAACCACGCTTTGATACCATGTGGGAATTTCTAAGTTTAACCCATTAGAAATTCTTTCTCTACTATCTGGTTTATTTCTTTCTACTTGTTTAGTTACTTAACAAGTTATTTACCATGTAAATCTTGAAAATAAACACAAGTACAATATCAATATCTACAGATCATCAACTGAAAGAAAACAAGCACACAAGTGACACCGTTATTTTTGGACCAATGTCCCTGGAAATACCCAATGCAGGAAACTGGTGCAGCGGTTTAGAGGGTTTTATTATTATGCAGTTTCAGAATACAACCAGGGTGCCAAAAATGGCTCACGCAATAGAGAATGCCCTTGGCAGTATTACATCTCCTCGGAGACAGATATTCCGGCCGATTAATCACCAGATGAACGATCCTACAACAACAATTGCAGCTTCCATTGCTCTGCGTCACTCTGATAGGGACTGCGTCACCCTTCCTGGGTTACCAGCACCTAGTCTGCCCCACGAAAATTCTCCTAGTGCTGCCTCTTGGCCCTGCATCAGCTCTGCACAACTACTAATGCCTCTGCGGCAGCCCTCAGACCCTCTGTGTCACCCACGCTGGCCTCTCTTGGCTCTGCGCAGCTCCCAGCTGCCTCTGCGTAACACTCAGCTGCCTCTGCTTCAACCTCTCCGGACTTTGTGTTGTCTCTCTGGCACCAACTCTGCCTCTCTATTATGTATTCACTGCTCCTCATTGCTGATCACTAATTCAACTTTGCTTAGCAACCTCGCTCTAGCAAAATGAATGACTGATCACTCATGTGTTCTCCAACTGACCTTCAAGCCTCTTCTTATACTTTTCTCATTGGTCCATCAACGTCCGAGATTAAATCTCTAATCAACGGTTATGATTAGATTTGTCTTGATCCATGACTTTTGGAACATTCTAACCTAGGTTTATATTAATACCCATTAATATTTTATTTTTTTCTAAGTTTAGTCTTAGGAACTCCATTAAAAATATCAATTATTTTAATATCTCCCAAACTGGTTAGAATCTGCCCAAACCATTTCCGGGTCTTGGAGATCTCATGTGCTTGAGCTTTTCCACCAATTTTCATGGCTAGAGCACATCTGATGCTACCATAAATCAACACTCCCTCTTAGCGAGGACTGTGCTCTAGTAATACTCCTCGCTGAGTTTCACCTTGATTATTCAGCACCAGTGCCTGTGCTGATGCTAGGCCTCCCCGCCCAACATCCTTTGCACTGCTGCATCCTGTACCATGGCCCTGCCACTGCCACTACTGCATTCGTACAACAACTCCCTCTACATCCGTGTTGCTGCTGGTCCATACTCCTAGCACTACATCTTTACTGCATCCCCCTCTCATCATGCTGCTGCATACTGCTACTACACTGCAACTCAGTTACAGAGAAGTAAGTAATTGATCCACCCAACTTTTGACATCCCTGTCAGGCTAGAAACACTCCTGATGCCGAAGCTCCCTTTGCCGCTAACAAGTTCTCCCTCTACTGACCTCTACATTGCTGCAACAATTCCCTGCATCTTGCACTGTTGCACACCTCTTCGTGCCATCGTGCATTAGTGCAACATTCCCGTGCCTCTCGCACTGTTGCAGCGTGCTAGTTTCACGGTGCCAGGGGACTCCTGCACTGTAGCACTCTCTGCCGCTTCATCTACATCCGTCTCTACCGACATCCGCCAGTCTTGCTACTCCTCTTCGGGGCTTCCGTAGCAAAGGTATAATCCAAGAGGTTGGGTGCCTCATGGATCCTACCCCTCATTGCCTGTAGTTCGTCTGACTATAGCTCGATGTCTCCCCACTTCTTCTGAAGTGGCACATGAGCACTCATGGCACAATCGTCTTCCTCCTCAACTTCTTTCTTCGCCCTTGTTGGCGCTGCCTTGGTCTCGGAAGCCTCTCCCTTACTCTTCTTCCTCGGACACTATTTCGCAAAATGACCCAGTTTCCCACAATGGAAGGACTTGACCTTGGAGAGGTCCTTCTTCTTCCGCTTCTCCTACTTTCCTGCAGATGCTAGAGCCGCATCCTCTTCACCCTCCTTGATTCTGACCCCTTTGTCGCTACGCCTCGCCTTGGTCAGCCGTCTGATCTTTTCTTGACGAAGAGCCGCCCACAGTTCTTCCAATCTGGAAGACTCGTCCTGCCCAGTATGCTCTGGACAAATACCTCCCAATCCTCGGAAACTGCGTTCAATGCAGTCCTCATCAGCAATTCCTCATTCGGCGTGGCCCCTATGGAAGTTAGCTGGTCACGGATCTCGTTCAAGCGACCGAGGAAGACATCTATCTGCTCTACCTTCTGCATCTTGTATGCCCTTAGCTGATTATCCAGGAGCATCTTCCTCTGCACGGAAGTACGCTGGTATAATGTCTTTCAGGCATCCCACATCTCCTTTGCCGTTTCCTTCTCAGCAATATGTGGTACCACATGATCCTTGACCCCATCAAGGATGATGCACTTAGCCTTCGCATTTGCCTCCTCGTACCTTTCATTAGCTATCGGGTCAATTGGGACAGCTATCACTCTCGTGATGAAGTAGTTGAGGCGATGTCTATCTAGAATGGATAAGATCTTGGCCTTACAGACCACAAAGTTGGACGCTCTGTCCAACCTATCTTGATCTCTCGGCCCATTCACGGCCATCTCACTGCTCTTCTTTCGACTCCTCTGACTCTCTCTACTTCCCTCCTGGAAGTCCTCTGTTTGACTCATGCTGAGTCTCTTATCTTCCTATCTAGAAGTTCTCGGTTCGACTCCCTTTGAGTTTCGATTTCCCTTCTAGAAATCCCTCTGCTAATGTCAAGTTGCCCCACTCCGATCGTCAATGCAATTGCACCGTTGATTTGGATTCCTTGGCTAGAAATCCGCCTCGACATCAACTCCTCCACCTTGGTCTTGCCCTATTAGTTATTGTTCTGACCACAGTACCCCACCAGCTTCGCTCTGCAAATTACCCACAACCTTCTATGCCCTAGAAACTGAAGGATTGAGCCACTTGGCTCAGCGCAACCCTAACACCGGCAAATCAACTCCCCTAGCCAACTGCGTCAACCTTCTTGGCCTCTGCGTGAGCCTGATTCTGCCTCCCTTAGCCTCTGTGCTGCCTTTCTCTGGCCCAGAATGATGATGCAGTTCCTCTGCGTCAGTGCTTTCTTTGTCGCCCTCTGCACAGATCAACCCTGTCACTTGGGACAGTTGAATTTGCTTCTATTGCTCTGCTAGCTGATGCCTTCAGTTATCCTGTAATCTGCAACCACACTCTGATACTATGTTGGAATTTCTAAGTTTAACCCATTAGAAATTCTTCCTATACTATCTGGTTTTTTTCTTCCTACTTGTTTAATTACTTAACAAGTTATTTACCATGTAAACACTGAAAATAAACACAAGTACAATATCAACTTCTACAAATCATCAACTGAAAGAAAACAAACACACAAGTGACACCGTTATTTTTGGACCAATGTCCTCAGAAAAACCCAATGCGGGAAAAGCAGTGCAACTATTCAGAGGGTCTTATTATTATGTAGTTTTCAAAATACAATCAGGGTGCCAGAAATGGCTCACCCAACAGAGAATGCCCTCGACAGTAGTACCTCTCGTCGGAGATAGATATTCCGACTGATTAATCATCGGATGAACGATCCCACAACAGCAATTGTAGCTTCCATTGCTCTGTGCCACTCTGATAGGGATTGCGTAACCCTTCTCGGCTTACTAGCATCCAGTCTGCCCCACAAAATTTCTCCCAGCGCTGCCTCTTGGCCCTGCGTCAGCTCTGTTAGCCTCTGCACAACTACTGAAGCCTCTGCGTCAGCCCTCAGACCCTCTGCATCACCCACGCTAGCCTCTCTTGGCTCTGCGAAGCTCCCAGCTGCCTCTGTGTAGCACTTAGTTGCGTCTGTGTCAACCTCTCCGGGCTCTACACTGTCTCTCTGGTACCAACTTTGCCTCTTTGCTATGTATTTACTACCCCTCACTGCTGATCATTGATTCAACTTTGCTTAGCAACCCCGCTCTAGCAAAATGAATGACTGATCACTGTGGTGTGTTGTCCAACTGAACCTCAAGCCTCTTCTTATACTTTTCTCGTTGGTCCATCAACGTCCAAGATTAAATCTCTAATCAACGACTAAGATTAGATTTGGCTTGATTCATGACTTTTGGAACATTCTAACCTAGTTTTATATTAATACCCGTTAATATTTTATTTTCCCTAAGTTTAGACTTAGGAACTCCATTAAAAATATTAATTATTTTAATATCTCCCAAACCGGTTAGAATCTGCCCAAACCATTTTTGGGTTTTGGAGATCTCATGTGCTTTAGCCTCTCCACCAATTTTCATGGCTAGAGCACATCTATTGCTAACACAAATCAACAACACTAGGGCTCCACCATCGAGAGCCAACCAAGGGCGTGGACAGTTGGATGAGGAGACCCAGAGAGACTTCCATAGGAGGAAGTTATGCTTCACTTGTCAAGAACTTTGGGCACCAGGCCATAGATGCAATGGGCAAGGCCCATTACGTTGAGGTCTTCTCTGACAGCGACCAAGAGGATGATGTAGATTTGGAGATGGGAAAAGATGATAGTGTGGCACATGTGGAGAGGGGACCACCACCACCACCACCACCACCACTAGGGGTAGCCCCTTTCGCACCGGCAGGAGGGGTCCTTGCGTCCTTATGTGGGGTATCCAAATTTTTGACATTGAGGATCAGAGGCACTGTGCATGGACAATATGTTTTAGTTTTGGTGGACAGTGGGGCCACCCACAATTTCATCGATGCATAGATGGTTCAGAGGAGTATCACGACCGAGGAGTTTGAGGGATTCTCAATCCTTGTGCCGGGGGATACGACCATGCAATGTACGCGATATGTTCCTACTTTGACAGTGACCACGGGGAACTATTCTGTGACGGATCATTTCTTCAAGGTTGATGTACTAGACACCGATGTGGTGATGGGTGTCCAGTGGCTCTATTCTCTTGGTCGAGTTACTACTGATTAGAGGAAGTTGGAGATGGATTTTACAGGGCCGGATGGTAAATTAGTTGTTCTTCGGGGCATGTATTCTTACCCTCCACAGACAGTCTCAACATACAAGATGGAGGCTGACCTGAGGCATGGTGACATTGAGTGGGCAGTGGAGTTGAGGATTTCTTAGGCTGGGGGTCAACCCAAGTCACCACACCCTGACATACAGGCCATCCTAGATAAGTACCCAATAGTGTTTGGGGACATATCACTAGGGAAGCCACCTAACAGGGGGTTTGGGCACACGATTGAGCTAGACCTGGGGGTACAGGCTGTTATTACCACTCCATACAGACATCCCGAGGTCTACAAGGATGAGATTGAGCAAGCCCTTCAAGAGCTGCTGGCACTTGGGCACATTAGGCCTAGATCTACCCTTTCGCTTCATCAGTTGTCTTGGTGAAGAAGAAGGATGGGACGTTACACATTTGCATAAATTACCAGGCACTCAACAAAAAGACCCTAAAGAACCGCTACCCCATTCCATGCATAGATGAGCTGAGAGGATCCAAGTACTTCTCCAAGATAGACTTGCATTCGGGGTACCACCAGATTTGAGTGAGGGATCAGGACGTCCCCAAGACGACCTTCAAATGTCACTATGGGCACTTCGAGTTTCTAGTTATGCCTTTCAGACTAACCAATGCACTAGCGGCTTTCCAACCCTGCATGAACCATGTGTTCTTCAAGTAGTTGTGGAAGTTTGTACTGGTATTCTTCGATGACATTCTGATCTATAACAGGACCTAGGAGGAGCATTTATAACACTTGGAGGTGGTGTTGCATATTTTAGAGGAGCAACAGTTCTACGCCAAGCTGTACAAGTGTGAGTTCAGGTTGACAAAGATGCTTTATTTGGGGCATATTATTGGGGAGGATGGCGTGAGGGTGCACGAGGAGAAGATTAGGACCATCCGGGATTGGTCAGTACCCCAGAATGTGACTGAGTTAAGGGGCTTCGTGGGCATATGTACTTATTACAAGAAGTTCATAAAGGGCTTCTCACAGTTAGTAGCTCCCCTCATATATTTGACTAAGAAGGGGGCCTTTGCGTGGACAGAGAGGGCACACGCAACATTTGAACACCTCAAGGAGGTGATGAGCAGTTGTCCGGTGTTAGCCCTCCCTGATTTCACTTGGCCATTCACCTTGGAGTGCGATGCATCAGGTGAAAGCATTGGTGCAGTGTTGTCACAGGATGTCCTTCCCATCGATTTTGAGCGCTGGAAACTCCTTCTGCATGAGAGGTCGTATTTCATCTACGACAAGGAGATGTTGGCCATTATGCATGCATTGGCTAAATTTCAACAGTACTTAGTGGGTAACAGTTTTAGAGGGAACACTGATCACAACAGTCTTCACCACTTTATGGTGCAAAAGGACCTCAATGGTAGGCAACAGAATTGGGTCAATGGAGTCTACCCCTACGATTTTGATATAGAGTATATCAGGAGCAAGCACAATGTGGTGGTAGATGCCCTATCCAGGAGGCCCGTAACACTTTCCGTCATGAGCATTTGTCATGATTGGCAAGCACAACTGCTATTGGAGTACTCCAAAGATCGTCAGGCGTCTGAGATCTTGGAGGGCACTTATGGAGATGAGCACTACAGCGTGATGGAAGATGTTATTTATTACAAGGGGTGCATCTATTTGATTCCTAGTTCTTAGTTGAAGGAGAAAATCCTCCACGTAGCCCATGATTCACCATTGTCAAGACACTAGGGGTTCTTGAAGACTTACAGGACAATTTGGGAGCGTTTCTCCTGGAAAGGCCTCAAGGGGGACGTGCTGAAGCATGTTCAAGAGTGTGAGGCCTGCCAGAGGAACAAGGGGGAGTTGACACGTACGGCGGGGTTGTTGCAGCCGCTCCCTATTCCTAAGGGGAAATAGGAGAGCATCTCGATGGATTCATCACAAGCCTTCCGTTGGTGCACGGGCCATGATTGCATCTATGTGGTGGTGGACAGATTGACGAAGTATGCCTACTTCATCGCTATACCCACTAGGTACTCTGCTTCACAGGTTGCAGAGGAGTTCTTCAGAGATGTTTTCCAGTTGGATGGTCTTCCCGAGACCATAGTGAGTGACAGGGGCAACCGCTTCATGGGGCTTTTATGGCAGGAGTTTTTCAGGCTAGTGGGCACAAAGCTTACAACCAACACCAATTATCACCCCCAGACCAACGGGCAGACCGAGATCGTCAACAAGTGGCTGGAGCGTTACTTGCAGAACTATATGACAAGGCAACAGCGAGCATGGGTGAGATGGCTACACTTAGGGGAGTATTGCTACAATACGACCTATCACATGTGTCCATTGGTATGTCATCTTGTCGCGCTCTATATGGTTATGATGCTTTATCTTTTGCTGACATTGTTTTTGGAGACAGCTGGGCTCCAAGGGCTAAAGATTGGATCGAGGAGAGCCAAGACAGTCTCAAGGCTCTCAAAGATAACTTAAAGACAACACAAAAGTAGTAGATGTATGCAGACAGGCATAAGGTAGAGAGGCGCTTTGAGGTGGGGGACCTAGTCTTTTTGCGCCTCCAACCCTACCGACAGTCCACAATGAAGAAAAAGGGGGCCGAGAAGCTGCAACCATTGTTTTAGGCCTTATCGAGTCTCTAGGAGGGTCGGTGAGGTGGCCTAAGAGTTAGAGCTTCCACTTGGAAGCTGAGTGCATAATGTCTTCCATGTATCATGCCTCAAAAAGGTACTGGGCCAGTAGGTGACATTAGTTTTGGAGCTACCTCCACTAGATGATGATGGGCATTTGATTTTAGAGCTTGAGGCCATCTTGGACAACATGGAGAGTAGGTTGAGGATCAGGGTCATTAGGGAGTTTCTGGTCAGGTGGAAGAACCTACTCGAGGAGGATGCCACTTGAGAGGGTGAGCAGATTTTTCAGCATCCAACATTATAGTTGCTTGAGGACAATCAACATTTTGGCGGGGAGGACTGTGATATTCCCACTTAGCAATATTGCTAAGGGGAAATATCAATTTTGTCATATTTTGGACTAATACTTAGGAAAAGTGGGTTGCAAGATCCCACTTGGAGTTTTGAGTTAAGGTAAGGGCCCAACATAGGAGAAAAGGAGAAAATCAAATGACTAGTGGATGGTGGGGGCCACCTCCACAAGGGAATACGCTCCCCTCTGCGCAATACACACTCTTGGAGGGAAAAGTGAGGAAATCGATGGATGGGTTCCACATGGGGGAAATTGGAGGCTCAATGAAAAAATAGGAGACGCTCATCCTTGGGCATCTTTGATCATTTGAACATTCACTCTTGACTAGCATGCTTGAGTTGTGAGCGAAGTCTGCATGTGCTGTTGAGCACATGAGATTTTCAGGCAAGAATCTCACCTTACCTTTGGTGGACTTAGAGTGCTAGCCTTAGGAGGTGTTTTGCATCCTTTCAGATCTATTCAGGGAGTTTATCCAATGAATTCGTGGACCTGGATAGTAGGTGGGACGCAAAAGAGGAATACATTGCTCTTGGAGGAGTTGGTTGTAGAGTAGGGATTTTGTTGGGCTCTCAAGGATAGCCTAGGGTCTTCATTTGTTGAAGATTTGGAGTATTTCTAGGGCCCAATTCGTGGGAGCTTGTAGAGACCAAGCCATTCGTACCAGGGACTGCGTGGGCATGTGTAGTGGTACTTTCGTGCCACACATGGGAGCTGGGGAAGAGAAGGATTGAGGGCTGTATCTTCTGGGATCATTCTGGAGGGGAATTTGCTGAGTATTCAGCCATTTTAGGGACCTGCAATAGTGACATTTATAGGCGGGTCATGTTGTCGCTCGGATTGTACAGGCACTGAGATAATGCTCAAGGCGGGGGCTGTCACTTTGATCCCTACCCACTTCGTTCTAGTTGTCTCCCAACAACAGGCAATGGGGGGTAGCCCCTATAGAATGAGGTGAAGAAAAACAAGTTGGAAACCAACTTGTTTGGGAGACACAGATGAGTGGCCTAGCCACTTGGTTGAATTTAAGCAAGATTATTAATTAGATTAGATTTTAATGTATGAGACCAGTGCGTTAATGGAGTCACAAATTCTGACTTATAATAAATTGAAACCAAATGACTAGATGGACATGTGCTGCTTGAAAATGATTGAGTAACCTATATGATATGAAAGTCCTAAGACCTATGTGAGATGCAGTGATTTTGGTTAATTTTAATTATATACCTGGTCTAAGTGTAAGCTTCCCTTAACTACTTTGAAGCCAGGCTCCCAGGTAGGTTGTGGGAAGGAGGCCTACAAGAAGTAGGCTAAGCCCTGATTAATGATACCTTCTGTTAGGCTCGTATCCCCCGCTCCTATCCCCTGATGCCTTTAGCGCTACAGAGATTGTGGATCTGACCACTATAAGGTCACCGTGTTAACCACCAAAGAGTTGTTGGGCCCCTCAAGCTAGATGAATGGTTGTCCTAGATTTCTATCAACCTAGCTTATCCTAGGAGGTAAATTATTAATGCAAGCTAGATCTAGGATGCTTAATGCAAGATGATGAGTGAAAATTATCTTGAGTTAACATTGTTTATGCTACTTAAGTACTTATTGTGAATTTGTCTTGAAGCAAGAGTACTTAACAAATTTAAGATACAATCTTAAGCAAGATAGATGCTAAAAGATACAAGTGCAATCTTCAAGAAATTTCCACAAGATATTTAACCAATTATCCACTTATCAATCAAGATGCCAATCTCAGTTACCAAAGATGTAAAACAAGAGTATATGTGATCTTATTACTCAATGCCAAAGAGATATGAAACTAGATTCACAAGATGCCAATATCCTCAAGAGACTTATCACCAGATTTGACTTATGATTTAAGTGCTTATAGTGAGTGAGCTTGTTAGATGTGAAGCATAAATTATTATAACATATAAACTCACAAAAAACAAACAATATTAGCCACTGAAACTAGATTCACAAGATGCCAATATCCTCAAGAGACTTATCACCAGATTTGACTTATGATTTAAGTGCTTATAGTGAGTGAGCTTGTTAGATGTGAAGCATAAATTATTATAACATATAAACTCACAAAAAACAAACAATATTAGCCACTTTCATAATATCAATGCTAGGAACAAGTAACCAAACATAAGACTATGAAGATACTCAGGCACTTTTATGTTCCTATGGTTTTCTATGAGCAACAAGTGACTATTATGAGAGAAGTAAACAAGTTATGACAACAGTAAGTAAATGCCAATCCAACAATGCCTATGCTTGCTGAAATATGCCCAATTGCCAAGTAACTTGATTAATTGAAAAATTAGATAAGTTAGCCTTCTTAAGATGTATACTTCAATAATTTTTCAGATCTGAATTACACCAGTAAATAACCACAGGTCAACAGGCTAATAATACCAGAAATGGATGACCAATATGCCCAAAAATAGCCAAAATGCACTGAAACTTGGAAAAACCATTTTTTAGGGCTTTCAGAGAGTATGCTTCCGCGATTTTCAAAACTGATGTGTTTATTACAGCAGTAAACAAATGACAGATCAACAAGCTAACAATACTAAAGATAATGCCCAAAATGCTCTAAAATAGTAAAATTTTACTGGAAATTGAAAATTCAATTTTTTTAGCCCTTATTAAGAATGTGCTTCAGAAAATTTTCAGATCTGAATTTTTCATTCATGAAGTAAATTCCAACAAGCTTAAAAGCTAGATCTAAAGTGCCCAATTGGCCAAAATTCGTAAAATGAAAATTTTGCAAATCTAAACAATTTTGACCATGTAACCTGTGATTTTAGGGCTTAATTCTTACTAATTTAATTGCTGTAATAAAACAAAGATAAAACTAGGGTTTAGAGGTCATACCCTAGGCACAAGGCCTTGAAGATCCCTTGATCAAAATTTGTTGAAACTTTGGGATCAAGTTGCTGCTTGAAAAATATAATTTTTGAGCTTCAAAACCTGCAAAACCACCAAGTATTTAGTCCAAAACTTTAGATCTAGGGTTTTATGGTAAATTAGGGCAAAATATGCGAAGAAAGGGCAACGCTAAGCCAAGGTTGGCCAACATTTGGGGATAGGGAGGTTAGAAAGGTAGATCGATGGCAGAAAATGAAAGAGGAGGCCAAAAAATTGCAATGTTGGAGGAAGAAATCCCAGAAAGGCTTGACGTCAGGGTTTACGAGGCAAATTAGGGCCAAAAAGAGGATGACCTGCCTAAAGGGTAGCCATTTGGGCAAGAGGAGCGCAACTGTGTGGCCTAGGGCCCACGGCTAGGTCTTTTAAGGCCCTAAAGCCTCAACGTTGGGCTAGGAAGGGGAGGTCGAGGCTTCTGGGGGCTATGGCCTGCCCTAGAGGGCTTAGAAAAGATGGTGTAGGGCCTCTAGAGGCTGATGCAGGGCAAGGAGGGAGGACACTAGGCCTATAGGAGCCGGATCTAGGCCTAGGAGGCTTAAAAAGGTGAAACCGTTGTCTTTAATTTTTTTCTTTCTTAAATCTGAATTTTGCTGAAAAATCTTCGGTGGGTAGCCTTGCAAAATCTTCAAAAAGCTAGATCTTACCCTTAAGGGCCTAAATCTAACCCTTCTTTCACTTGATCCCTTGATCCAACCTGCAAAATAAAAATAAAACACTCAAACCCCAAATAGATACAAAATACTAAAAATCTCCAAAACCCAAGTTAGAAAAAATAATTTACATGTTAGATCTAGAAAATTATTTACAAGATTTAAAAATATACAAGGGTTTTGAAAATTTTAAATCTTTGAGAAAATTATTTTTTATGGTGTTTCTTCCTTTTAAAAATCACTAGAAATGCTTAAGAAATTTTATGCTCATTATAGCCTTAGTGAATATTTAATCCATCATATAAAAACTAAGCATCCAAGCAAAATGATCCTTGCCCACAGTCTATGAACTTGGAAACCAAGGATTGTGTACCTGAAAACACTATGTATTATCTCAAAATAATCACATAAAGCACAACATAGGAAGCCCATAGTCAATACATACCACAAATCAACGAAAAAGAACACCTCGAGTTGTAACCTATGATTTTAGGGCTTAATTCTTACTAATTTAATTGCTGTAATAAAACAGAGATAAAACTAGGGTTTAGAGGTCATACCCTAGGCACAAGGCCTTGAAGATCCCTTGATCAAAATTTGTTGAAACTTTGGGATCAAGTTGCTGCTTGAAAAATATAATTTTTGAGCTTCAAAACCTGCAAAACCACCAAGTATTCAGTCCAAAACTTTAGATCTAGGGTTTTAGGGTAAATTAGGGCAAAATATGCGAAGAAAGGGCAACGCTAAGGCAAGGAAGGCCAACGTTTGGGGATAGGGAGGTTAGAAAGGTAGATCGGTGGCAGAAAATGAAAGAGGCCAAAAAATTATAATGTTGGAGAAAGAAATCCCAGAAAGGCTTGACGTAAGGGTTTATGAAGCAAATTAGGGCCAAAAAGAGGATGACCTGCCTAAAGGGTAGCCATTTGGGCAAGAGGAGCGCAACTGTGTGGCCTAGGGCCCACGACTAGGTCTTTTAAGGCCCTAAAGCCTCAACGTTGGGCTAGGAAGGGGAGGCCGAGGCTTCTAGGGGCTATGGCCTGCCCTAGAGGGCTTAGAAAAGATGGTGTAGGGCCTCTGGAGGCTGATGCAGGGCAAGGAGGGAGGACACTAGGCCTATAGGAGTTGGATCTAGGCCTAGGAGGCTTAAAAAGGTGAAACCGTTGTCTTGAATTTTTTTCTTTCTTAAATCTGAATTTTGCTGAAAAATCTTCGGTGGGTAGCCTTGCAAAATCTTCAAGAAGTTAGATCTTACCCTCAAGGGCCTAAATCTAGCTCTTCTTTCACTTGATCCCTTGATCCAACCTGCAAAATAAAAATAAAACACTCAAACCCCAAATAGAGACAAAATACTAAAAATCTCCAAAACCCAAGTTAGAAAAAATAATTTACATGTTAGATCTAGAAAATTATTTACAAGATTTAAAAATATACAAGGGTTTTGAAAATTTTAAATCTTTGAGAAAATTATTTTTTTATGATGTTTTTTCCTTTGAAAAATCACTAGAAATGCTTTAGAAATTTTATGCTCATTATAGCCTTAGTGAAGATTTAATCCACCATATAAAAACTAAGGATCCAAGCAAAATGATCCTTGCCCACAGTCTATGAACTTGGAAACCAAGGATTGTGTACCTGAAAACACTATGTATTATCTCAAAATAATCACATAAAGCACAACATAGGAAGCCCATAGTCAATACATACCACAAATCAATGAAAAAGAACACCTCGAGTTGTACCCCAAAGTCTTTTATTATAGTAGAAAAAATAGTTCCCAGTGGGACAATAGTTTATTAAAATGCTTCAACAAAAATATTCTAGCCAAAGATCAAGATGACTAGAGACTCAACTAACTCTCTAATTTATAGATAAATCCTTCAAATGGAAAAATAACGGCTAGTTTCTTTGATCCTTGTCAAAATAATCTTGGCCGTTGATAAACACTTCAAGATCTTTTAGTCTTGGCCCTTGATTTTTTTATTTATGAGGAATTTTCGAATTTATCATTTAATTCCATTTTAATTAGCTCAAAATTAATTATTTTGAGCTAATTTCCTAAAAAAAAAATTGACTTTGATTTAACCACCAAGGCCCAAGGGTTCAAATTTTCTTGAAATATACAATATTCCCTTGGTGGAAGACATTTAAAAAATGACTCTTTTAAGACCCACGAATTTTTCCATTTGGAGAATTTATTTTCCTAAGACAATTTAAATTTGACTAATTAATTAATTTTCTGGCTTAAGATTTAATTTTATTTTGCCAGAAAAATTAATTATTTATACACGAGGGGATTTAATTATTTTCCAACCCTCTAACACATAAGATTTTTTCATTTACAAGACTTAAAAAGGGAATACACATTTGGCTTAGATTCTCAAGGCACACAACCCATCTGTGACACAATATGATCTTGTAAACCAAGTGATTTGTAATAAAATAATTAAGCCAACTAGATTAAATTATTCCCAAACCACTTTTACATCAGACTCTACTAAAAACACTAGGACTCACCTAATAGTTCGACAATAAATTTCACCCTGGCTTTGGGGGTTAAGTTGGAGGGAAAAAACTCTTCTGATTAGTCGTGTAATCAACGAGGTTAAAAAACCTCCTAGGATGGAATTCGTCATCAAAATTATAGGCTTACCTAGGTTGTTACATAGGCTCAAGGTTTTACTAAGATCATTTACATTACATAATTTGCAGAATGGGACAACCATGACACATGGACTGCTTATATGTGATCCGATTGTCTTGAAAATATTGGTACTACCACTTCCCTGGAACTTTGACAATTTGAGTGCAACAGGTCGAAATACCCAGCAGATAGTGGATTGAGGGGAAATTGGGTTGAAATTCTGGGGTCAAGATTTGCTCAACCCTTTTTGGGTTTTGGAGGGTTATTGGAGGAGAGGTCGGGGTTAATTTCCTGGAATTTTCTGTGCATCGGAAGGGGTCAAATCAACCATTCTTCACAGCCAGCAGTTCAGTTTTATGGGGGATCAACCTAGAGCCATAGAGGGAACAACTACGCAACAGTTGAGGCAATTGCTTTCATCACTTGGGCTTTGCTAGCTTGCCTTGGGCAAGCCTAGGTGCACACTTTCCAAACATCCATTGTAACCCCATACTTTTATGATAAAATGGTTGAGAGCAGCGCAATTTTTGGCCTATTTCATGGTGATGATTTGTGTGGGAATTTTCGCTATGTATGCTTTGTTTATCATTGTAAAATTTCCTTAGGGATATTACATGATGATATGTCCAGTGCCTCTGCCGTCTGCATTAGCTGAAGGTGGGATGCTATTCAAAAGGTACTTTGATCATTTTGCAATTGGTTTCTTATACTTGTTTGTTTTGGACATTAAATATGGATAAAGGGGTGATCTAGAAGATTGACCAATCTTGACTGTAAATCTGTTCTATCACCTTACCAAAGGGGTTAATTTTTAGCCCTATTCTAGTGGGGCCTCCTTGACGCCTTAGGGTTATAGGCAGGGCACTACTTGGAAAACCCAGATTGAGATAGCGTGCCCATCTCTCTGTACATCATACTTGACACTTTCCCAGTGTTCCACTGGGACGCGTCCCCCAGGGTCGGGTGCGCGTACCCCTCGCACCCCACGCACCTGGGACGGGGAGTCTCTTGGGGGTGCGTTTCCCCACGCACCCTTTTTGGGGAGTCTCGGGGAGACGCAAGGGGGTGCGTTTCCCCAGTGTGGGAGTCTAGACTCCCCAAGACTCCCCAAAAAGGGTACTTCTGGGCGTCCCCCTTCAGTGTGGGAGTCTAGACTCCCTAAAAAGGGTGCGCCTGGGTGTCCCCCTTTAAATTTGTCTAATAAGACTTAAAAATTAAAAATTAAAAATCAAAAAATCAAAAATCAAAACCATTAATTTTTTTTTTAAAACTAAAATTAAAACTAAATAACTAAAACTTAAAAGTCTAAAAAAAAAATTAAAATTAAAACTAAATAACTAAAACTTAAAAGCCTAGACCTAAAAGTCATGAAAGGCAAAACTTAAAGTTAAAAGCTCATTTCATTTCAACCCAAAGTAGAGGACCAATCATTGAGATTGAGTCCTTGATGCTGATTTATCATTTTATTTTCAGTGCTCACTATCCATTTTTCATTTTTGAGTTGCGACACTAGATATTGATGACTTGACTCTTCACTCTTAACTATTTTTGAGTTTGAACTTTGAAACTTTGAGTTATATAAATTTAGTGTTCAAACTTTGAAAATATAGTATATACTAGTATGTTTTGCTTTCAATTTAGATTCTAGAATGATGAATGATGAATTTAGTTTTTAAATCAATGTAGATTGTAGAATGATGAACCATTGAATGATGAATGACATCGATCAATGTATTTGAATATTTTATTATTGATTTTTATTTTTGTTTTTCGAATCTCATGGTATGTGTGAATAATAATTAATTCAATAATGAGACTTGTCACTTGAGTATGTCATGTGAATGATGTATGTATCAAAATGAATGATGATGATGGATCAATGATTCAAATTTCAAATGTCTATTTAATATTTTTATACTTTCATTATTGAACAATGAATATGAACTTGAATTATATATATATATATATATATATATATATTATATATATATATATATATATATATATATATATATATATATATATACCTTGATGACTCCCTGCACCCCTGAAATTTCCCTAAAATTTGAGGGTACTCCCACACATTCCCCCTGTGCGTCTCCCCGCACCCGCGTCTCCCCACACCGGAGTCTTGGTGGAACATTGCACTTTCCATACTGTTACCCACCCAAAGTGGGTGATCCCATGGAAAATTTTTTTCTCCCATCATCTCTTCCAGTTGACAACCAACAACCCCTAACAACCATTAGTAGTCGATGACGATGTGCCATTTATATCTTCTTCTCTTGCATCAGTCATATGTTTCCTCGCCCATCGCGCAAGAGCACATGTTGGAAGGTGGGCTTCTGATTAAAAAGTACTTTATTCATTTTGCAATCAAGTGCTTATGCTTGTTTGTATTTTGGCATTTGACATGGATTATGGGGTAACTTGGAAGAAAGAAGGCTCTTGGCCATGAATCTTGTTCCCTCACCTTAACTGGGGGTTAATTTTCAATCCTAGTCCAATGGGACTTGCCCTAATGGCCCAACGGGTATAGGAAGGGCACTACTTGGGAAGCCATGATTGAGATAGCGTAGCCCCATATCTCCCTTTTCCATACTTACCACTTTTCATCTTACATTACAAGCCCCTGTTCCACCTCCATTCTTTAGGTTCAACTGACGATTGGTTCATTGGGATTTGGCACCCACACATCCTCATAGTTGGGTAGGGCTTGGAAATTTGCCTTGGGAGGTTGATGTAGCTAAAAGAAACAGAAAGAGCATATGATGGCCACAAGCAAAACAAGAGAAAAATCAAAGTGCAAAAGATAGTGGGGACATTGAAATTAGGATGTGGGCAAAAGCCAAGCATGAGCTCTACCTCACTCATTATGGCCATCACTCGGTTTTGGGGCCAATGTTGCCCTATCATCATAAGAAAAGGAACCCTTGCATGTCCCAACTCCTTATGGGCATTGAACAACCCCATCATCAAGGGGGTAAATAACTGCTATACATCATACAAAGCAAGCTTTCAATCCCTAAGCTATCAACAGTAATACAAAGAAGAATCAAGAAAACGTAAAAGGCATAAGACAAGTGGAAAAACAAGGGCCAAGTTTGTATCTCATGCATCCATGACTGCTCCCTCCTCACATATATACAATTAGAATGAGGATCCCCAACAGGCTGGTCCCATTGACCATGGCACTTGGCCATGAAGTCTTTTCCCCTCCATTCCATCATTATTCACATGGTATCTATTGATTGAAGGGTGGACCAAGGACATGTCACATAAGAACACGTAATAGGGTCGTCTATTGATCATTTCGACCTAGGGAGGTAACACCATTATGTGAATAAAGCCACAATTTTGGAAGAGAAACCTTGTATGAAGTGTTAATTTGCCCATTACTTTCAAGCTTGGTTCACTTAGATGTAATAATGATTCAATGTTAACTGATGGTGAAAGTTGCAACATTGGATATTGTGTGTAATTGATAGGTGGTTCCATTCATAGGTCTGGGCAACTTAACTAGGGACCAGGTCCTTTAAAGAGACATTGACACCCACAGGTGAGGCGTTGAGAGCCACGGGACTCTAGACAATTATAGAGCATCACTTGCATCCTTGGACACCTCCAACACCTATAATGTTGCAACACTTTGCCTTACATTGTTGACTTTTATGGGATGATGCACCTAGACCAGCATACCCCCAACTGGCTTAGCATTGATTGGATGGGATGGCAGCTAATCCAGGGCCCAAATGAGGATGGTCTCACACATTGAGACATGGGAGGTGTTGACCGCTGCATGTCAACTACCCATAAGCAGTACACCCCCTTTTCTTCGCAAAAAGGGATAGCGCTTGATCGACATGTCTGTACCATTCGACAGTTATCGTCATTCTCTTGATCATATTAAGTTGTAAACCCAGTCTGCATTTTGAATTGTAAATAATCTTAGCAGAGCTGAGTCATGTATGTAAATTGCCTAGGTGGACCTAATTTTCTAGTGATAATCTATGTTCCGGAAGGTTTTTCGTCTCACCGATCCATGATCGGCAGAGTTTTCCTTCAACCTGACCCCAAAGCCGGAATGAATTTTATCATTAGAGTCTTAGAAGAATCCTAGTGTGTTGATCTGCTAGATTATGTTTGGTCGCAGAATTGGGTGGTTTATGAGGGTCTATGTCAAATGGGTTCTCCCCCTTGAGATGTAAAGTTGTAAAAGTCATGATGTAAAGTGTCCTGAGGGTTAGGAAATGTTTTAATTCCCTCATGGGTCTTAAGTCCTAGGGTCCTAGGGAAATTTTTCCAAAGCTAAGTTTGATGATCCATAATAAAAAATAATAAGGAAAATAAAGATAAAAAATAATAATAATAATAAAATAATAAAAATTAAAATATATATATATATAATAATAATAATAATATATAATAAAAAAATTAAAAATAATAATAATAAATTTTGAGAATTTCAATTTTATTAATGCTCTAAAAATTCGACGGATGAGATTAAGAGATGTCTTGATCCTCATCGACGGTCGAGATCGTTTTGACATGGATCACTCAAACTAGCCGTTGGGATTTTTTCCTTTAAATAGGGTGCTAGGGGTCATTCAAGATCATATTGGATCTGAGTCTTGTGCTGAAGAAGCTCCCTTGTAAACTTTTCTGGTGCTAATAAAGAAAGACTTTGGGGTCAAAAGCTTGCTGGTGTTACTCTCTTGAAGTGTTGTGAGCCATTTCATTTTCTGCATATTTTATTTTCAGCCATTAATAACAGCTTAATGAAGAGTATTGTTGAGCATAGGTATCTTGTTCACATGCTAGGGTTTGAATGGTATTAGGGTTTCTGAAGTAATGGCAGGTATCTCCATTGGTTTTTGAGATCTAGTACTGCTTTTTCTCTCTTTATTGACGGTTGAAGTGAGCTGTGCAGGAAACCCTTATGGAAGAAGATCAGCGGGCGTTTGGGGAAGTTCTTGGCTGAACCAGCCAACTCCCGCAAGCACTTCTTGCAAAGCCCAGATAGTTTTGATCTTGGGTTAATCATTTAGTTTGTTTTATGATTTGCATGAGAGATTTCCTAAGTATTTTCATAGTAAATCTGAAGTTCTAAAAATATTATTGATGGTGACTGATAAATCTAGCTGCTGTAGAGCTATAATTTTGAAATTTTGATCCAGTTTGCAGGGATTTAGCTCCAATATTTGCATATATTTTTCAGATTCTTGTGTTTCCATTGCCAGTTTGCAGGTTTTTTCTGGCAATTTTTGAAGGTTTATCCAAATTATAATCTGCAATCCAGGGGTTTTATTTGGCAACAATTTTTCATTGTGTCCACTGCTTGGGGTTTTCATTATCTGCGGAATTTTTGTTTTGAAATTTTTTTATGTGTTGCTCTGGGTCTGCAACAGGCTCCCATAAATTTTTGAGGCATCTTGTACGCTGCCATATCTACAAGCAGTAGCTGCATTCAGCAAATCCCTCAATACGCCTTCAGAATCTGCTATTGAACTGTAAGAGATCATCCCTTTTTCTTACGAGCCAGCTATCCACACAAACCTGCAAAAGGAAGACGCTGCTCAGCATTATCCCACAGCCTCATTCGGTCCAACACCATCCCATCACCATCGAACCCTGTAGAGATCATTCATACCAGAAATATGGATAAGCCTGATTGCAGCCTCATCAGATCCATTCACAAATCGGTGCGTGCTGCTGTGGCTGCCCAATCAAACAGTGTTGGCTCTCTCGTGCGGCCTTGGTCACCTATGCAACTGCAAACTCCTCCATTACTGCTCAGCCACCTGTGTATTCATTTCTTGATGATGTTTCCCTATTGCCATCTGCGTCTCCTTCCAGTAGCAAACTGAAGGTGTTTCATCCGCAGACCCTGCACGCAAACGAAAATGCGACTCAGGAGTTTGATGGTTCACATATGAAGGCTTTGAGGTTACGTATATTTTTGGGTTTTTTCATAGTTATAGATTTATTTAAAATCGTTTAGGTTTTTAATTTCATATCTTAGTTTAGTCACGCTTTTTTTTTTTTGATTTTATTTTTGTTAGTTTAAGTATAGTTCATATTTGCGTTGATACATATATCCCTTTAGATTTTGACATTTGCGTATAATTTTTAAGTTTAGGCTTTATTTTTAATATGTATATGTGTTACGTTAAATATTATTTTTTAGTTTGATTTTAAAAAAAAAAAAGGGATTCATAAAAAAGTTTTAGGGTTTAGGTTAGGGTTTTAGCTTTTAGTTTTAATCGTGATTTTTTTTAGTTTTAGTTTAAATGGATTTAAATTAGAATTTTTTTATTTGTTATTTTTTTTAAGTTTTGTTTTTATTTTTATTTAAAAAAAATTATAAAAATATAAAAGACAAATAAAAATTTCTTCAGGCTTTAGATTAAATTTTATTTTTTGTATTAATTTAGATTCTTAGCTTTAAAATTTTGTTTTATTTGAAAAACATAAAAATATTTATTTTTGGGAAATATTTTGCTAGATGAAGTCTTAGCTCGGGAACTCATCATGTTCTATCTTCCTTTCTGAGGCTAAAATTTTAATTTGTGATTAATGTTTATCTTTTATGTGATTTGGCATGCTTGAATATAATATCTGGTTAATGTGCAAGTTTACATGGTTGTATCTTTCGAAGTTTATTTTTTAGATTGCCAGATCATCATTAAAAACATTGTGAATTCACTGGATATCTTGTTTGATGATAAATGATTGCTGTGTACGATTTACATTTTCGCAACATCTAGTAAGTAATCTTTTAAGCATCAATCTCATAAGGCACTGGCCTGTGAACTCAATAAAATCTATTAAGTGCTTTGTCCTTTCGTGTCTCCCAAACCAACTGGTTCACAGTTGGTCGTCCATCTCCTTATAGGGTCTACCCCCCTTAGCCGCTGGAGACAGGCTTAAACGGAGAGATCGGGGATCAGAGTGACAGCCCCCGGTCTGAGCATTGTCGTGACAATCTGTGCGACAACAGGAGGGTTAGCAACGCCTTGGGAGCCCTCAACATTGGAGTAGAGACAAACATTTTGACCACTCGGAGACTCATGAGACCACTTTTGTGCCCCAAAGTCAAAACTAGGGTCCACAGAGGGAGATTGAAAGATATGTAGGGGCCAACCCCTAGAAACCCCTAGAAAACGATTTTAGAGGGCTTTTGCACTCCTCATGGCACCCTTGACCCTCAATGCTTGCCTAGAAGAGGCCTACACTAGCATGATGTCAGTGTTATCACTGTTTTGGCTCACACGTATGGGTTGTTTTAGTTTATTTTCATGAGCTACTAGGTCGGCTTGTGACCTAACTTGTGGTTGCACATTATTTTATTGTTTTGAGGGGTTTTAGGCTAAAATAGGTAGTTAAATTCCTCATATATGTAGAGGAAACATTCACTTTTGTAATTGATCATCAATACTTGGAATTTCGACCTCTTTTCTTATGGAGGAGCAAGGATCGATGAATGCATTTTGATATTTGGAGTTGACTTGTCTATCATTGGAGCTATTCTTTGGATCATGGATGGAATCTTTGTATGTTATCTTGTAAGTGTACCTAATTATTCAATATATATTTTTCTTCATGTCTAATGTATGGAATAATGTTGATTCTAGGTTATGCTAATTGTGCAGTAATTTATTGAAGATATATTGAACGATATCTAGGTGATCTATTGTATACATTACTTATACATAGCATGTGAATAAATGGTCGTAATGGTGAAATCTTGGTAGCTCTCCCATGAAATTTCCATTATCCATTGCATAGGTAATTGTTGAAATTGTGGTGCTAGGCCATCAAACTTCAACCTCCTTAGAAGCTTGTTGGTTGATCTATCACATCATATATTCCACCCTCCTAAGGATCTAGGCATTAGCCTTTCTTGTGGATGATCAATTTAACTTTCAATCCATTACTTTTTCCTTCTCTCTTTTGCCCTAATTCAGCCCTTTCAAGGCCACGTGAGCTAACTAGGGCTTGTTGCTAATCCCTAGGCAAGGTGAGTTTGTGGGATTGGAGAGCCTAAACATCTAGGGGATAGCATTTGCCACAAAATCTATCTTTTTGGTGGGTATTCACTTCAATCTTGTACATAAATTTGGTTGCCCTTGTTGTTTTCTCTTGGTCTAGTGTTAGCCTTGTAGGGTGCCCCACTCGAAGGCCTGCTAGATTTTTGCGGCAACATTTTTGGTGCCATTGCCGAGAATGAAGTGAGTCTACCTCCATGAAATTTGAATATTTAGCGCCATCCCTAATGATAATATAAATCCTTTTCTGGCGACTCCATTGGAAGAACGAAGCCATTGTTCTTCATTGAATTTCAAATTCAATGCTTGTAGGGTGAAGCAAGCATCTCTCAAGGCATTTTCAATTCACCTCGGTGACTCCATATTTAAAGATTATGAAAACTTTGCATGGTTCACTAGAGGGGCAAGTTTCATAATGATGATCCTCAACCAAGCAGTCATGATATCACTAATAGCCAAGAAGGTCCTAATGCCTCTCTTAATGAATCACTTGGGGGCCACAAAATTGAAGAATCTCTTCAACACTTTGAAAGAGGGTTGTGGTTCTTCCCACTGTATGATGATTGTACCACACCTTTCTCTTTACACAATGATCGGGATGATATGAGTATGGATATGTCCAAGCCATCTATCTCCTCATGTCATAAGGATGATATGCCCGTGGTTGCACTTCATCAAAAGTTTATGAGCTTGATTGTTGAATTCTCCATTCTTTCAGTGCAAGAAAGGATCCAATGGTACAAGTTGGATTTTTCCTTTCCCTCCTCATCCATGATTCTTGATGCATGGTCCTCTTATTTTCCCACCTCCTAACCTTGTGATGCATCATGCTAGTCTTACAAAGGAGGAAGTAATACTTGGTTGCCCTATTTCATAATGACTCATAAGGGCAAGTGTTGTTATATTGATCTAATAATATGTTGGTTGCATTGGTTGTATGCCTAGACTTAGCTCATACATTGTATATTGGCATTATATGGTAGTGTAGGTGCATTGCATATTCTTTTGCATGCTAATAACAATCATCTCATGTTCTCATGTAGTTTAGAATGCATTTAGATTAGACTTTACTTTTTGTATGGATTTATTATTTTCATATAAAATATGGGCAATACCCTATGCCCGGTGCACATGCTCCGAAATAGTGTGTTGCAATGTGTAGGTTACAGGTCTGTTGTCTTAGGAGATTGTTGGATTTCTCATTAACTCCTTGTTTGAGTACATGGATCATGCACTCTACGGTGAGCTCATTTCCTAGTTAGAGCCAGATGTTACCCACCCAAAGTGGGTGACCCCATGGAAGAAAATTTTCTCCCTTCATCTCTTCCAGTGGGTAGCCAGTAGCCCCTAACAACCACTAGTAGCCAATGACAATGTGCCATTTATATCTCTGCCACTTGCATCAGTCACATGCTTCCTTGCCCATCTGGTAAGATCACACGTTGGAAGGTGGGCTTGTGATCAAAGGGTACTTTATTCATTTTGCAATCGAGTACTTATGCCTGTTTGTATTTGGGCATTTGACATGGATTATGGGGTAACTTGGAAGAAAGAAGGGTCTTGGCCGTGAATGTTGTTCCTTCACCTTAAATGAGGGGTTAATTTTCAATCCTGGTCTTGTGGGACCTCCCCTAATGGCCCAACAGTTATAGGAGGGGCACTACTTGGGAAGCCATGATTGAGATAGTGTAGCACCATCTCTCCCTATTCTATACTTACCACCTTCCATCTTACATTACAAGCCCCTATTCCATCGCCATTCTTCGGGTTCAACTGATCAATGGTTCATTGGAATTTGGTACCCACACATCCTTATACCTAGATAGGGCTTGGAAATTTGCCTTGGGAGGTTGTTGTAGTTTAAAGGAACAAAAAGTGCATATGATGGCCATAGACAAAACAAGAGAAAAATCAAAATGCAAAAGATGGCCAAGACATTCAAATTAGCACACAAGCAAGGACATCACCCAATTCCTAGGCCAATGTTGCCCCATCATCATAAGAAAAGGACCCCTTGCATGTTCCAACCCCTAATGGGTGATGAACAACCTCATCATCTAGGTGGTAAATTACAAGCATACATCATACAAAGCAAACTCTCATTCCTTGAGCTATGAGCAATGATACAAAGAAGAATGAAGAAAAGTGAAAGGAATAAGAAGGGTGGAAAAATCCAGTCGGTAACTCATGCATCCACGATTACTCCCTCCTCACATATATACACCTAGGATGAGGATCCCAATCAACCGGGTCTCATTGACCATGACACTTGGCCATGAAGTCTCTTCCCCTTTGTTCCATCATTATTCACATGGCACCTATCGATTGAAGGGTGGACCATGCACATGTCGCCTCCCCTTAGGGGCTGATAACACCTAATAGGGTCGTCTATTAACCACTCCTACCTAGGGAGGTAACACCATTTTGTGACCAAAGCCACAATTTTGGAAGAGAAACCTTGTATAAAGTGTTAATTTGCCCGTTACTTTTAAACTTGGTTCACTTAGTTGTAATGATGATTAAATGAACTCATGGTGAAAGTTGCAACATTGGATATTGTGTGTAATTGGCAGGTGGTTCCATTCATAGATCTGGGCAACTTAATAAGGGTCTAAGTCCTCCAAAGGGACATATTGACACCCATAGGTGAGGTCAGTTGCATCCTTGGGCACCTCCAACTCCTACAACGTTCCAACAAATTGCCCCACATTGTTGAATTCTATGGGATGATGCACCTGGACCAGCATACCCCCAGCTGGCTTAGCACTGATCAGATGGGATGGAAACTAATATAGCTTCCAGGGCCTAGACGAGGATGGTCTCACACATTGAGACATGGGAGGGCTAGTAACATCTTGAGAGCCCTCAATGTTGGAGCAGAGACAGGGATTTTGACCACTCGAAGACCCCTGAGACCACGTTTGTGCCCCAAAGTCAACACTGGGGTCCCATAGAGGGAGATTGAGAGATATCTAGGGGCCAACCACTAGAAGATGATTTTAGAGGGCTTTTGCACACTTCATTGCACCGTTGACCCTCAACGCTTGCCTAGAAGAGGCCTACACTAGCATGACGTCAACATTATCACTGTTTCGGCTCACATGTGTGGGTTGTTTTAGTTTATTTTCATGAGTTACTAGGTCAACTTGTGACCTAGCTTGTGGTTGCACATTATTATAATTTTTTGAGGGGTTTTAGGCTAAAAATAGCTAGTTGAATTCCTCATGTAAGTAGAGGAAACATTCACTTTTGTAACTGATCAACACTTGGAATTTCGGCCTATTTAGAAATTTCAGCCTCTTTCTTGTGGTGGAGCAAGGATTTATGAATGCATTTTGATATTTGGAGTTGTATTGTTTATATTTGGAGTTATTCTTTGATAATGGATGGAATATTTGCATGTTATCTTGTAAGTGTACCTAATTGTTGAAGATCAATTTTCCTTCACGTATGGAATAATGTTGATTTTAGATTATGCTAATTGTGCCTAATTGATTGAAGATATATTGAATGCTATCTAGATGATCTATTGCATACATTACCCTACATAGCATGTGAATGAATGGCTCTAATGGTGAACTCTTGGTAGCTCTCCCATGAAATCTCCATTATGCATTGCATAGGTAATTGATGAAATTATGGTGCTATGCCATCAAATTTCAGCCTCTTTAGAAGCTTGTTGGTTGATCTATTACATCATAGATTCCACCCTCCCAAGGATCTAGGCGCTGGCCTTTCTTGTGGATGATCAATTTAACTTTCAATCCATTACTTTCTCCTTCTCTCTTTTGCCCTAATTCAGCCCTTTCAAGGTGAAGTGAGCTAACTAGGGCTTGGTGCGTATCTCTCGGCAAGGTGAGTTTGTGGGATTGGAGAGCCTAAACATCAAGGGGATAACATTTGCCACAAAATCTATCTTTTTTGTGGGCATTATTGAGATTTGGTAGCTTGGGAGGTACTCCAAGCCCTAAGGTTCGGGGCTCTGAGGAAGAAGCGCCACAAAAGTGATTTGTGGGCTTGGAACCCAAGCTTGGGGTTTTGTACCCAAAGGTGTGGGGCCAAAACCAAGAGCAGGTTGAGTGGTTTGACCATTGGAGATGATAGAGGACCTCTAGAGGAACTAGGGGTAGCGAAAATCACTCAAATTAGTGGTCTCTAATGTGAGATATTAATTGTTATATGTTGCCAGTGGGTTTTGTGGCACATAAGTCAGGTCAGCTTGGTGTGTTGGTGTGCCCAAAAACAAGGTTGTTGACACCACATGAAAAGGTATAAATAAAGGTCATATGGAGGCTATTCGAACCACATCCAAAGCGTAAATTGTATCAAGATATATATGTCTGAAATACGCAGGATTGAGACAACCTAGGAAGGACGAGTTAAGGTCTGTTTTGGTGCGAATCCCTTGGAGGAGCAGGGCCACAAATCTCAGAGGTAAGGAAGGTGTTTTATATACAAAATTTATGGGTTATTGCTTCCGTTCTAGGTCGCAGTTGTGTTGTTGCTACAATAGCGTGTGTGGAGACATGTTGGAGGGTTGAGAGGCCTAATGGAGGTCCTCTCCCCTAGCCACAACCACTAAGAGGAGATTGCAGACTAAACAGAGGGTGTTAACCCTTGAAATGAAGGCATATCTCTTGCTATAGTAGGTTCATGTGCTGTAGGGTTTCTTTAGGAGGATCCTTAGGCCTAAAACAATGTGAAGGAGGGCTAGAAGGGACAAAGAAGAGAGGGAGCTTGTTTGGAAGGGAAACATAGTGTTTGGAACATTGTTTAGGGCTGCTGGTGTGCCCTAACTAGAGCTCAAGAGGCACAAAGCCCGAGGACAAGAGAAGAGCAACAGGTGTTGCAGATGGCTGGGAGAGTTGACCTCTTGTTGACGTTGGTTTGCTAGTGGATGTAGAGGTCTAGATTGGAATAGTTTGTATTAGACACGTGTGGACTATTGGAGGGCAATGAGAAGGTGGACCAAGTGTGCCCTAAGTGCAGACCTTAGGAAGGACACTAAGGCTGCTAGAAGTGGCAGATTGTATAAGCTCAAGGTCTGATAAGCCAAAGGAGTAGTTTTGTATAGCCCAAGTTCATTGTGCAAAGGACGTTTGATAGTGATAGGAGGCAACCCTCCTGCCCTATGTTTGTCTTCATTGGAGCAGCGCAAAGAGACAATAGTGGGAAGAAGTCCCTAAGTAGCTAAGGAGCAACAGTGGGCGAGAAGTCTCAAAGTGTTGTGGCCTTGAAGGACTAAGGAGCAGCTAGTGAGCTTGAAGACCCTATGTGTTGGTTGTAGATGGACTTATGATCAGCTAGAGGGAAGATTGGAGAGTCGAGTTCAATGGCCTAAAGGAGTTGGTACATTGATAGAGGCAGTGCTGCAGAATGGGAGCGAAGGACCTGTAGTGTGTTCAGGATATGACAAAGCAAACAGTGATTGTGCACTACATCAGCTAGACTGTCAATGTATCTTGTTCTTGTATTCTTGTGCTAGTGGATGTTTGAGGGCAATTATCCCTAGTTCGGGAGCCCTAGACATCTGTATTATCAGTTTGTTAATATAACAAAGTTGGGTTATTGTAAAATTATAAAAAGTTGTCTATATTTTGTGCACTAGTATATTTATTGTTGTATATTGTTCCGTTGGGCAAAGTAGTTTGTTGTGATACTTGGATTCGTAGCGTCAGTGATTGTAAGATTCTAACCTAGAGTCCAGTATTGTGGAAAAACAACAAGGTATCAGAGCTACTTTGAAGGGCCAGTGAATCAGAGTGTGCACAACAAAGTACAACTTAAGAGGGAGTTGGTCGCATTGTTATCGAAGGGCTCACAACAATGACGAAGTTGCAGGTTGGTCTCCGTTATGAGGACAAGTTGGAAGGGCTGTCCAACTATAGTCCATGGAAGGAACATATCAAGTTGGTTTTGATGGTGAACGGGACCTTGGGATTTTCCGTGAAAGCAGTCAAGAAGCCAACAAACCCTAAGGAGCTGGAGGTGTACGAAGAGTTGGATACGAAGGTGAAGTTGATCATCCTAGATGGTGTCAAGGATTCCTTAATACCTCATTTGTTCAGAAAGAACACTACCCATGAGATGTGGGTAGCTCTTCAGAATTTGTTCCAGAATAAGAACAAGAACCGAGGATTGGTATTGGAGGATAACTTGAAGGCCACCAAGATGATACAAGGTGAAGGGGTGAGTTTGTATTTGACGAGGTTGTCTCAACGTCAAGATGAGCTTTTCATTGTCGGTGTGATTGTTTTAGATTTTGAGATAGTGAGGATTGCCTTGAAGGGGTTTACTTTAGAGTGGAAGTCGTTCATCAAGGGGATCGTTGCCAGGGACAAGCTGCCAGACTGGAATAGGTTGTGGGATGCATTCATTCAAGAAGAGTTGCGAGACGAGGATCTTCATTCGAATAAGAAGAGTTGCGAGACGAGGATCTTCATTCGAACAAGAAGAGTTGCGAGACGAGGATCTTCATTCGAACAAGAAGGCTTCAAATGATGACGTGGCACTTACAACAAGAATGAAGGGCAAGCAAAAGAAGGACTTGAGTAAGATCAAGTGTTTCAATTGTGGCGAGATGGGTCATTTTTTAACGAAGTGTCTGACGAAGAAGAAGGGAGATTAAGAGAAGAAGAAAGGGAAGCAGGTTGCAGGTGTCGCCACTTCTATTGAGATAGATTATCTCTCCAGGAGGTTGGAGAAAGAGGACTTTGCCTTGATCTCTCATTTCTTGTAAGGTACCATCGACAAGGATGCATGGTACGTGGACAGTGGAGCGTTGAAGCATATGACAGGGTCACAGGATGTGTTCGAGACTCTAGCTGATTGGGACTCGAAGTTGCACATGGTGTTGGGCGACAAGAGTCAGAAAGAGGTCAAAGGATTAGGAGTTGTGCCATTCAGGATGGAGTCAGGCCAAGTGATGTGAGTTCAGGATGCACTGTTTGTACCATGACTCACATATAACGTGATGTCTATCTCAACGATTGAGTAGAAGGGGTTTGAGGTGCTGTTCGAGAGTGGGAAGGCGAGACTCAGGCCTAGAGGCTCTAGCTCTGTAGGTGTCGTGATTGGAGTTAGAGAGCATGTTCTATATAGGTTGATGGGCAAGCTTATAGATCATGGGAAGAAGAAGCAAAACTAGGTACAAGATCCAGAAAAGCAGGTGTAGGTAAAGGTTCCAAAAAAGAAGGTCTAGGTTCTAGAGGTTCAGAGGGAGCCAAGTTCTAGAGGGAGTTTGCAGGTTCAAAGGGAGATTATGCAACCCATGAAGAGTGTGTGGTCAGTGGGAAGCAAGGGTGCTTCTACATTTGGCAAGAAGGAATCATGAAAAGATTGGAAATAATTTCAAGAGAAGAAGAATAAGCAGGAGGCTTCTAGTGACAATGACACTTCCGAGAGAGGCGTAGTCCATGCTACAGGGTTTGCTGCAATTATGGGTGTTGGGAGTTGGGCTAGTGTTGTGTGCAGTGACAGTGATGATGACGAGCTATTTCCTAGTTTCAGAAGTACCTCCCTGGCTAAGAGGGAATGTTGAGATTTGGTAGCTTGGGAGGTACTCCAAGCCCTAGGGTTCAGGGTTTGGAGGAAGAAGTGCCACAAAAGTGATTTGTGGGCTTGGAACCCAACCTTGGGGTTTTGTACCCAAAGGTGTGGGGCTAAAACCAAGAGGAGGTTGAGTGGTTTGACCGATGGAGATGATAGAGGACCTCTAGAGGAACTAGGGGTAGCGAAAATCACTCAAATCGAAGGTGTTAATTTTCGGTATGTTCTATGCTAGAGCAATTTATTTAAATTTTCACAGTTAGCAATCACATCAGCGTTAGAGTAACTGCAGATAGAACATAAATATAAATCGTAGAAGACAAGCCAAGACAAGAGTACACAAGATGTGGCGCTAGCTAGGGACAAACCCCAGAATGTGGGGAAACCCTTGATCAATTCTTCTTTTATGTTCTTCAAAGTTCAGCAGAGAAAGAGAGAGAGAGATAGTACATTTACAACAGAAGTCAACACTTTGACTTATCTAGATCTGAGCATAGATCATCTCCTATAACGATAAGATCAGTTGAAGACATTCTGCTTCAACTGATTCTCCAAGGTGACAGCTTCACCTATTGTAGTGCTGCCTTCCGTCCATTTGCTGCACCTTACCGTGTAGCACCATCATGCTGCATCATGCATCATCATGCTGCTCATGATCACTATGCTGCCTATACATCATGCTGCTCATGATCACTATGCTGCCTATACATCATGCTGCCCATGCATCATGCTGCCCATGATCTCATACATCATGCTTCCCATCATCATGTTGTCCATGATCTCATACATCATGCTGTCCATTCATCACAGTGCTATACCAAAATATCACTGAGCTATTCTCATCTATCCAAGAGAGGTTCCAGCGCTGTTAGTGCAACCCTTTTGCCCCTTGAACAACTTATCCTAGAGGCTGCACTGTTTCTTGTAGTTCTGCCCCTCAACAACAATGTCAACATACCCAGAACAGATCTCATGTGGCATAATGTAAGAATCAAAAAACTGAAATGCAGATATAGTAAGAACCGAAAAACTGAGATACAGATACAATAAGAATTTTAAAGCAGGTACCTACCTAAACTGCTACCTGAACTGCTGCAGATGATGTTGCCTGCGGCTATGCTGCTCCAATTACCGGGAAACCAATTCCACCCAGCCAGACTGAGCAGAGCATGACTGCTCAATCCAGTAAGCTTCTCAATAGAAGCTCACTGTCCCCTGTGCCCAGAACCTCAGAATGATTAAGCTCTTCCAATGGCCGACTTTCCTCCCTTCTGAATTCCTCCTCCTGGTTTTTACCTCCGTTCTTCCACCCCTTCTCAGCTCATTTCTGCGGTTTATAACTGCGGGTTTGGCGGTCGCCGCCCTCCCGCCTACAACCACCGCTTCCCTTCTTGCTGCCACGCTTCTGTCCACGTCTTTGAGACCAGAAGCTAATCCTTGGGTTCATTACGAATCTTTTACTTTATTTACATTTTTTTGCCTTTAAATCGTATTACACTGTTTATATATATGTTTACAAAGTTTGGTTTAATTTATTTTGGTATAAAGTTTAATTTTAAATTTATAAAGTTTGATTTGTATTTTAATATAAGGTTTGATTTACATTTATATTTTAAATATGAAGTTTATTAATATTTATTTTAATATAAAGTTTAGAACTTTATATTAGTTAATTATTTTTATTATTTCTTAACTTTTTATAGATGGGTCGTTACATACACTCCCCCTTTAGAAAACTTCGTCCCGAAGTTAGAGTTTTATCTTATCTGATTACTTATGATAGTAGTTAGTACCCCCTTCTTAGGTTTAAAATATTTATTTTAATATCAAGAGACTATAAAATTAGAGTTTTAGGTTTATGATTTTAATGGACATGTCGTGCCCTATCTAGGTACCCAATCTATTCTAAAATCAACCTATCTTTCCTAATCTCTTCCGCTCCCATCCTATCCGTCCTCTATTGGAGTATGACATGGCGTCAGTTTTACTGACCTAACCATTCATAAACTCTAAGGTGACAGCGTCGGTTATACCGACCTGATTCCCAGTAGGCATCCGACAGTCATCATCACACGTCTAGGGGAGCGTGACTCGCACAGTCCTCCCATGACTCCAGGGTTCGGAGGATAAACGATGGGCAACACCTCCACCCCTCCCAGTAGAACTTAAGGCTAACACCCTATCATAGAATCACTTGGAGCTTTAATTGTTCTGAGGTTCTGTCATCATGTGGTCATCTCGGTAACTGTTTATTATTTGCAATCATACAATTATCCATGCATTCGTAAAATATGCATCAGCATATTCAAAATAACTCATGTATTATTCACATATGACACTACAGTATAACATATTTTACCATATTCTATGCATGTCTTTTGACTTTCATCTAAAATGTATTCACTTCCTGATTTCTATTCCATTGATCATATTGACATGTATAAATAAAACAGATTTACAATATCTTAATTTCTATTAGAAGTAAAATCATTTAACTGTCCTAACTTTACTTTGACAACTATAATTTAATAAAATGAACCACATATATCGTTTTGGTATCCATGTACCAGTAGAAGTTAAACATATATTATGTCATAAAATTTCACGTTTATCTATAATCATTCAAAATGTTTCTGAGTCTCTGATTGCGGTGAAGTAAATATATACTAAACATAGTTTAAAGTTCTTTCAAAATTGACATAGATTAGGGTATCCTTGACCTATGTCCTCTGTATTTTCCCAAGTTGCTGATCCCTAACATACATTAGCAACATGTCTTCAAGTACTTGATTTACTCTTTCAATTTTAAGTCAAAGCAACACTGGCCAATTTAGAAGCCCTATTAAACACCTTTTCAGAGGCTTCCATGTTCTTTGTAGAGACGTTGCAATGCAAGACATAAATTTACAAGACATGTAACAATAACCAATAATTTCTAATAATAACAGGAGATCAAGTAATCGACATAATATGCAAGTACTTCACAAAATAGAAGATTTTCGTTAGTGTTCACTTTGCAACTTCTAGATCCACAATTAGATGGAAAGATAGAACAATATGGAATCATATCAAGTAATTGACTCACTACGTAAGCACTTCACACTTTTTTTTTTTTTGCTTGGTATTCATTTTGCAACTTGTCGAACCTATAGTAAGAGCTACCTGTTAAAATGAAATATCTTACTTAATCTGTATCTCTAGAAAAGGTAGAATTTATGAGAACCAATATAATCGATGGGTTCTACAACAGTTTGCAGGTGGACATCCTTAATTTTAAGTAGTTCACATAAACGATAAATTGTTTTCATATTGCACTCAAAATAACAAAATCTACAGATTCTGTAGGTCTTGACAAACGGAAGTGACAATTTCTTATTATAACATGTTGTAAGTCTTGACAAACTGAACAATATATGTGATAATGCTTGTTTCGATAATAAGAATTTGACATGTTTAAAATTTCTAACCGAAAAACTGAAATGCAGATACAAAAGAACCGAAAAACTGAAATACAGATACAATAAGAATTTTAAAGCAGGTACCTACCTGAACTGCTGCAGATGATGTTGCCTGCGGCTAGGTTGCTCCAATTACCGGGAAACCAATTCCACCCAGTCAGACTGAGCAGAGCCTCACTGCTCAATCCAGTAAGCTTCTTAATAGAAGCTCACTGTCTCCCGTGCCCAGAACCTTAGAATGATTAAGCTCTTCCAATGGTCGACTTTCCTCCCTTCTGAATTCCTCCTCCTGGTTTTTACCTTCGTTCTTCCACCCCTTCTCAGCTCATTTCTGCGGTTTATAATTGCGGGTTTGGCGGTGGCCGCCTTCCCGCCTGCAACCACCGCTTCCCTTCCTGCTGCCACGCTTTTGTCCACGTCTCTGAGACTAGAAGCTAATCCTTGGGTTCATTACGAATCTTTTACTTTATTTACATTGTTTTGCCTTTAAATCGTATTACACTGTTTATATATGTTTACAAAGTTTGGTTTAATTTATTTTGGTATAAAGTTTAATTTTAAATTTATAAAGTTTGATTTGTATTTTAATATAAGGTTTGATTTACATTTATATTTTAAATATGAAGTTTATTAATATTTATTTTAATATAAAGTTTAGAACTTTATATTAGTTAATTATTTTTATTCTTTCTTAACTTTTTATAGATGGGTCGTTACACATAAGGACATTATCATCTTGTTCCTCCAGCTAGCTCACAATTGCACAATGATTGCTTCATTATATTGCAATATATTGTGTTGAAGCTACTACAGGTAAATCATAGATTGGTGAGTGCGTCCTCATGCACAAATCACATGCTACCTGATCTACGCTGTTAGATTCGAGAACTTCACAGGATTGTCTCAAACGATGGCTGCGTTCTTCATGAGGCCATGACTGCACCTAAAACCATGGTGCAGTCAATACCGTATTGCGGATTCTCTTCATGCTTGACTGTGGTCTATATCATTGCAACTACTCTTGATGCCTGCGGCTATCCTTTATGACCGTAGCTTCCTTCATATTACTGCAGCTACCATTTATGACTGCGGCTTCCCTACATGTAATGACAGTCTTCATCTCCACGAACAATGTCTGACAACACATCTCCATGACCTGCGTATATCAGCGTAGATGTTTCCATGACCTGTGTATATTTGCATGTTATGACTTTATGACTACGGCTGTTCTAGGCATCAGTTGACTGTGTTTTACTTTTGGACAACATAGTGTATGTGGCTTCATGACAGTGTGTTAGGACCTGTTCTTGACAGCAATAAATCTTTAGCTGCGTTATAGAGGCTTCCTAGACAGCGTGGATTAGGCCTCACTTTAACCACATAGGAGCTCCCTTGACTATGGCTAGGGCATGGTTAGGTGTCTCTGTTTGTTGCGTAGATCAATCTGCGGCTAGGGCATCACCATAAGGCCAACGTAATAATCTTGGTGTCTCACTCCAAAAACCAAATACGTGGAGAGGAGGAGATCACTCAAGAATGTGTTCAAATGACATCAAATCCTCATCTATTTATACCAAAAACGTATAGGTTGAATAGACATGATGTTTGGGCTTTCAGAGCCTACATAAGAGCTGGTCGGCTTGATAATAATTACATAATCAAAATAAATTCATATCTCCATAAATACTTATTGGAATTGGATGATCTTTGGATCAATCCTACACCTCTCGACGAGAGGGATCCAATAAAAATATCAGCTGCCATAAATAATCTAATCCACATGGAGTTTGGCCCTAGTTGCCAATTTTAACAGAAGGTCTCTAATGTGATATAATAACTTTTATATGTTGTTGGTGGGTTTTGTGGCAAATAAGTCAGGGTGGCTTGGTGTGTTGTTGTGTCCCAGAACAAGGTTGTTGACACCACATGGAAAGGTATAAATAAAGGTCATATGGAGGCTATTCAAACCACATCCAAAGTGCAAATCATATCAATATATATACCTTTGAAATGCACAAGACTGAGGCACCCTAGGAAGGAAGAGTTAGGGTTTGTTTTGATGCAAATTCCTTGGAGGAGCAGGGCCTCAAATCTTAGAGGTAAGGAAGGTGTTTTCTGTGCATAGTTTATGGGAATATTGCTTATGTTTTGGGCCGCAGGTGTGTTGTAGCTACAGTAGCATGTATGGAGACTTGTTGGAGGGCTGAGAGGCCTAATGGAGGTCCTCCCCCTAGCCGCAATCACTAAGAGGAGATTGCAGGTTGAACAGAGGGTGTTAACCCTTAAAAAGAAGGAAAATCTCTTGTTGTAGCAGGTATGTGTGCTCTAGGATGTCTCAAGGAGGATCCTTAGACCTAAAACAATGTTAAGGAGGGATAGAAGGGACAACAAAGAGAGGGATCCTTTTTGGAAGGGAAACACATTGCTTGGAGTAGTATTTAGGGCTACTGGTGTGCCATAACCAGTGCTCAAGAGGCACAGAACCCGAGGACAAGAGAGAAACAAGTGTTGCAAACAACTCGGTGAGTTGACCTCTTGTTGTTGTCGGTTTGCTAGTGGATGTAGAGGTCCAAATTGGACTAGTTTGTATTGGACACTTGTGGACTGTTGGATGGCAGTGCGAAAGTGGACCAAGTGTGCCTTAAGTGCAAGCTTTAGGAAGGACATTAGGGCTGCTAGAAGTGGTAGATTGTAGAAGCTCAAGGTATGATCAACCATAGGAACAATTTTGTATAGCCCAAGTTCATTGTGCAAAGGACATTTGATAGTGATAAGAGGTAGCCCTCCTACCCTATGTCTGTCTTCATTGGAGTAGCGAAGGAAGACATTAGTGGCAAGATGTTCCTAGGTAGTTGAGGAGTAGTACTGGGCAAGAAGTCTCAAAGTGTTGTGGCCTTGAAGGACTAAGGAGCAACTAGTGAGCATGAAGATCCTATGTTTTGGTTTTAGATGGACTTATGATTAGCTAGAGGGCAAATTGGAGAGCTGAGTTCAGTGGCTTAAAGGAGTTGGTACATTGATAAAGGCAGTGGTGTAGAATAGGAGCGAAGGACCTGTAGTTTGTTCAGATATGACAAAGCAACTACAGTTGTGCACTACAGCAGCTAGACCGTTAGTGTATCTTGTTCTTGTATTCTTGTACTAGTGGATGTATGAGGGCCATTATCCTTGGTATGGGAGCCCTAGATAGTTGTATTATCAGTTTGTTAATATAACGAAGTCGGGTTATTGTAAAATTGTAAAAAGTTGTCTATATTTTGTGCACTAGTAGATTTATTGTTGTATATTATTCCGCTGTGCAAAGTAGTTTGTTGTGATACTTGGATTGGTAGTGTTAGTTTGTAAGATTCTAACCTAGACTCTAGTACCATGGAAAAACAACAAGCATCCACTTCAATCTTGTCCATAAATTTTGTCACCCAAGTTGTTTGCCATAAGGGGGAACCCTAGTCTAGTTTTGCTTCAACTTAGGGGCTTCTTTGAAGGTTTCATGAGCCTTGGACTTGCTAGTATACATTGTTGGAAACCTTTTCGCTAAGCCTTGACCTTTGTTTACAACAACAACACTCAACCCATAAATCAAATCCCAGGTCTTGTGCCCCACCAAATAGGCCTCTACCAAGAGAGCGAATTGCTTCCTATTGGAGCCTTGAACCTAAATTTTCCTCCCTTGTAGAAAGCCTTATTGTGTTACCTTGTCCTCTAACCTTAGAACAACCATTAGGTGACTTTCTCACATACCGGGACTCCTCCCATCAGTGAAAATCCATTAAGATCAGGGGGTTTTGGCTGTGGTGACAATGGGCCACTACCCTATTGTTGTCTCTTGGTCTAGTGTTAGCCTTGTAGGGTGCTCATCTCCAAGGCCTGCTAGATTTTGCGGCAACACATACCACATTACAAGCCCCTTATACCATCTCCATTCTTTGGGTCTAACTTGTCATTGGTTCATTAGGATTTGGCAACCTCTTTTCCACACTCTTTGAGTAGGGCCGAGAAACATTGCCCTAGATGTTGATTCAACTAAAAGAACAAAAAAGCATAATATGGCATGTTTCCCACCAAAATGGGTGACCCTATAGGAGAAAACTTTTCTCCAATTCGTAACAGCTCACTGACCAACCACATAGCTAACATCCATTCACCACTAGCTAATGATATGCCATGTCATCCCTGCCACTTGCATCAGCCATATGCTTCTCATTGATCTGGCATGAGCACATGGACGAAGGTGGACTTCCTCTCAAATGGTATTGTTACCCACCAAAAGTGGGTGACCCCTAAGAGACTTTTCTCCTATCCATCTCTTCAAGCTAGCAACCAATAGCCCCTAAGAGCTACTAGTAGTAGATGTCAACGTGCCATTCATATCTTCGCCACCTACATCATTCATATGTTTCCTCGCCCATTTTCCGAGAGCACATGTTGGAAGGTGGGCTTCTGATCAAAAGGTACTTTATTCATTTTGCAATCGGATGCTTATGCTTGTTTGTATTTGGGCATTTTGACATGAATTATGGGGTAACTTCGAAGAAAGAAGGGTCTTGGTTGTGATCTTGTTTCCTCACCTTAAATGGTGGGCTAATTTTCAATCCTAGTCCAGTGGGACCTCCCCTAATGGCCCAATGGGTGTAGGTAGGGGTTGAGCACACCTAATAGGGTCGTGTATTAACCATTCCTACCTAGTGAGGTAACACCATTACATGACTAAGGCCAAAATTTTGGAAGAGAAGCTTTGTATGAAGTGTTAATTTGCCCATTTCTTTCAAGCTTGGTTCACTTAGATGCAATAATGATTAAATGTACCTAATGGTGAAAGTTGCAACACTAGATATTGTGTATAATTGATAGGCGGTTCCATTTATAGGTCTGAGAAACTTAATTGGGGTTCGGGTCCTCTAGAGGGACATATTGACACACATAGGTGAGGTGTTAAGAGCTATGGGCCTTCAAACAATTATAGAGCGTCACTTGTGTCCATGGGCACCTTCAACACCCACAACGTTCCTGCACTTTTCCCGATATCATTTACTTTTATGGGATGATGCACCTGGACTAGCATGCCCCCAAATGGCTTAACAATGATCACAAAGGTAGGCAGTTGATCCAAGGCCCAGATGAGGATGGTCTCATACCTTGAGATGTGGGGGGGCTAGCACCATCTTAAGAGCCCTCAACGTCGGAATTGAGTCAGGCATTTGATCACTACGAGACCCTTGGAGACGGCCTTTGTGCCCCAAAGCCAGAACTGGGCTCCACAGAGAGATATTGTCAGAGATCTAGAGACCAACCCCTAGATAGTGATTTTAGAGGGCTTCTACACTCATTATGGCACCCATTTCCCCTCAACGTCAACCCTTAAAGGGCATCCGCTAACATGACGTCAGCATTTTGGCCTATACATGTGGCGAATTAATATTTTTTTCAAAAGCTACTAGGTCAACTTGTGACCTAGGGTGTTTCTTGCACATTATTTCATGTTTTAGAGGGCATATAGGCTAAAATAAAACTCGGCATCCTCATATAAATAGAGGAGGCTCTCATTTCTTTCTCATCGTCACACCTCTTTGGATTTTCGGCCTAGTTAGCCGAATTCAAACTTGTACTCTTGTGGAGAATTTGAAAGTTGTGGATGCATTTTGATATTTGGAGCTGATTTTTCTTATCTTTGGAGCTATTCTTTGGTCAAATGGATGGAATCTTTGCATGTTATCTTGTAAGTGCACTTAATTGTTGGAAATTTATATCTCTATGTCTACTTTATGGAATAGTAGATTCTAAGTTATGCTAAATGTACCCTAATTTGTTGAAGACATATTTAATGCTATCTAGATGATCTATTGCATGATTACTCATATATAACATGTAATGAATTGTCCTATTGGTGAACTTCTAGAAGCCCTCCCATGACAATCCATTTCTCCATTGCATAGGTAGATGCTTGTAATCTTGTCGCTAGTGCATCAAATTTCAGCCTCCTTGGAAACTTACTAGCAAATCTATTTCATCCTAGAGTCCATTATCCCAAGGGACAAGGGATTGGTCCAATTGGTTGGTGATCATTTATCTTTCTTTTCCATTCTCTCTCCTTTGAATGCCCTATTGCCACAAAATCTAGCAAGACTTAGAGAGGGAAACACTATAAGGCATAAACTAGACGAAGAGACAACGATGGGGTGTGAAATGATCTCACTGGGAGCTCTTCGAGAAAGACACAATTTAGGCTCAAGGCTTCACAAGGGAGCAATTTGCTTTCTATGATGAGAGCTAGGAAAGAGGGCACAAGACCTAGGGCTTGACAAATTTGACGAGTGTTGGAGTATCCAAAGGTCAAAGCAAAGAGAAAAGGTTCCCTACATTATATACCAGCTATGCCAAGGCGCATGAAACCTTCAAGAAAGCTCTTAAGTTGAAACAAGAAAAACTAAGGTTTCCTTCTTAAGCAAACAACTAGGGCAAGAAAGTTTATGGATGAAATTGAAGTGGATGCTTGTTATGCAAGTAGCTATCAGAAAAGATAGATCAACGACTTAAAAAATATCCTCTTTGAGGGGGAAACCTCCTTTACACAACATAAATGAACAATTCTTCGATGATTCAAATGACAAAACCTCCTTTCTATATATAGGAGTCTAAGGGGTCACAATATAATCAGAGCCGACATAACAATAATAATGTAAGGGCACAACAATAACAATAGTGGGCTTCTATGGGGCACAATAATAACAATATGGGGACTACATGGGCACAACAATAACAATAAGGGGGTTGGATTGACAATAACAATGAGGGAATACACTAGTATTATAGGGACCTAACAATGCCCACCAAAATGATAGATTTTGTGGCAATACTATCCCCTTGATGTTTAGGCTCTCCAACCACCAAATGTCTACTTGCTTAGGGATTTGCACCAAGCCCAAGTTCCCTAGCTTGGCCTTGAAAGGGTTGAATTAAGAGAGATAAAATGAATAAAATTAAGATGTGATCATCATCAAATGGACTAGTCCCTTGTTCCTTGGGAGTATGGAGTCCATAATGCGTTAGATTAGCCAAAGAGCTTCTAAGGAGGCCAAAATTTTGATGCCCTAGCAAGCAAAATTCCAACAATTACGTATGCAATGGAAGATGGATTTTTCATGGGAGAGCTACCAAGAGTTCACCACTAAGGACATTTATTTACACATTATTTATGAGTAATGCATGCAATAGATCATCTAGATTGGCATTGAATAAGTATTCAACAAATTAGGGCACAATTATGATTACTAGAATCAACAAAATTCCATACATTAGATATGTAAGAAATTAATTTTCAACATCTAGATATACTTACAAGATAACACACAAAGAATCTATTCCATTCATCCAAGGAATAGCTCCAAAGATAGACAAATCAGCTCCAAATGTCAAAGTGCATCAAGATACTCCAAATTCTCCTCAAAGATATAGGTTTGAAATCAACTCAGAAGGCCAAAATATGTCAAGTGATGTGATGATGAAAAGTTAGAATGACAAGTTCTTCTGCTTACATGAGGCATAAGAATGCCTAATTAGTCTACAAGCCCCTCTAAACATAAAATAATGGGCAAGTATAGGTCTATGTCACAAGCTAAACTAGTTGCCTTTGTGAAATAAAGTAAATCTCCACATGTGCAAGCTGAAATGCTGATGTCATGTCGGTGGATTCCTCCTTAGGGTTTGTGGTGAGGACCTTGAGTGCCTTGACTTGTGTAGAGGCTCTCTAAATTCACCTTTTAGGGGTTAGCCCCTAGATCTTTGTCATAATCATTTTGTGGACCCCAATTTTGATTTTGAGGCACAAAATGGGGCTCATGGGTGTCCTGGTGGTGTGAATGTCTAATTTTGCTCCAACATTGAGGGCACTGAAAATGGTGCTAGCCCTCCCTTGTTTCAAGGTATGAGACAAACCTCATATGGGCCCTGGATCAATTGCCTAACCTTGTAGTACTGCTAAGCCGAATGTTAAAAAGGGGCATGTTGGTCCAAGTGCATCATCCCAAAAGTGATATAGGACAAAGTGAAGGAGATTTGTGGGTGCTGAAGGTGCCCATGGGTACAAATGATGCTCTACAACTGTCTGGAGTCCCATGGTTCTCAACACATCACCTGTGGATGTCAATATGTCCCTTTGGAGGACTTGGACCCTAGTTAAGTTGCCCAAACCTATAGATGGAACCACCTATCAATTACACACAATATCCAATGCTTCAACTTTCACCATTAGGTACATTTAATCATTATTGCATCTAAGTGAACCAAGCTTGAAAGAAATGGGCAAATTAACACTTCATTTAAAGCTTCTCTTCCAAAATTAGGGCCTTAGTCACATAATGGTGTTACCTCCCTAGGTAGGAGTGGTTAATAGATGATCCTATTAGGTGTTCTCAACCCCCAAGGGGAAGTGACATGTCCTTGGTCTACCCTTCAATCAATAGGTGCCATGTAAATAATGATGGAATGGAGGGGAAAAGACTTTATGGCCAAGTGCCATTGTCAAACGGACCAACTATGATGGAGCACCTCATCCTAGGTGTATAGATGTGAGGAGGGGGCAATCATGGATTCATGAGTTACCTCGGCCTTTGTTCTTCCACCCCTCTTATGCCTTTTACTTTTTCTTGATTTTTCTTTGTATTACTACTCATAGCTCAAAGGGTTAGAGCTTTCTATTAATGATGTATAACAATTATTACCCCCTTTATGATGGGGCCGTTTATCGCCCATCAGGGGTTGGGACATGCAAGGGTTCCTTTTCCATGATGTGGTAGGGAAATATTGGCCCAAAAACTAGGTGATGGCCATAATATGGAGGTAGAGCTCATGCTTGGCTTTTACCCATGTGCTAATTTGTAAGTCTCGACCATCTTTTGCATTTTGATTTTCTTTTGTTCTTTCTTGTGGCCATCATATGCTCTTTCCATTTCTTTTAGTTGCATCAACCTCCTAGAGTACATTTTCGGGCCCTACCCAGGTATGAGGATGCGTGAGTGCCAAATCCCAATGAACCAGTGGTCAGTTGAACCTGAAGAATGGACTTGGAATAGGGGCTTGTTATGTAAAATGGAAAGTGGTAAGTGTGGAATAGGGAGAGATGGGGCTACACTATGTCAGTCATGGCTTCCCAAGTAGTGACCCTCCTATACCCATTGGCCCATTAGGGGAGGTCCCACTGGACTAAGATTGAGAATCAACCCCCCATTTAAGGTGAGGGAACAAGATCACGGCCAGGACCCTTCTTTCTTCTAAGCTACCCCATAATCCATGTCAAAATGCCCAAATACAAACAAGTATAAGCACCTGATTGCAAAATGAATAAACTATCTTTTGATTAAAAGCCTACCTTCCAACATGTGCTCTTGCTAGATGGGTGAAGAATCGTATGGCTAATGCAGGTGGCAGAGATACAAATGGCACGTCACATCGACTATTAGGTGGCTATCAAGCACTGTTGGCTGCCGGTTGGAAGATGAATAGGAGAAAAGTTTCTCCTGGGGTCACCTGCTTTTGATGGGTAACAAGCCCCTTGTTGAGAAATCCATTAGGGAAACAATTGATTTCTCTTATTATGACACTATCATGTGACATTTAATTATTAGATTTTCTTCAAATTATCTTGTTCTTATCATCAAGACTAATGCCAATCAATAAACAAAAGAGGACACAAGTTATAGGCACACTGCTAGGGCAAAACCTAGTCAAGAACTCTTCCTTTAGTAGAATCATATCACAATTGAGATAGACCAAGACCCTTATTACCTAGATCGAGAATACCTTCCGTCCATCAAGTCAACCTTGTTCGGAAGCAACACATTCCTGTCTTGTAATGACATGGTGTCATGGTTTTGTAAACACCCCATACTTCAATCCTGCAATATGATGCTTTGGTCCTATACCTCATACTTCAGTCCTATAGTCACCTTCTCTGCAATCATACTTCTACTTTGAACTCTGGAGTTTTGGTGTTTGGAATCGATTTGCAAATAGTCCCACCTGTGTTCAAATCTTTGGAGGCATCACCCATACACCCATAGTGTAGGAGGACACAAGCAATATGAAAGAAAGTCCCATCACCAACTCTGGCCTCTGGAGTTTTGGTGTTTGGAATCAATTTGCAAATAGTCCCACCCATGTTCAAATCTTTGGAGGTGTCACCCATATGCTCGTAGTGTAGGAGGATAGAAACAATATGAAAGCAAGTCCCATCACCAACTCCGGCTTTTGGAATTTTGGTGTTTGGAATCGATTTGCGAACAGTCTCACCTGTGCTCAAATCTTTGGAGGAGTCACCCATATGCCCGTAGTGTAGGAGGATACAAGCAATATGAAAGCAAGTCCCATCACCAACTCCAGCCTCTGGAGTTTTGGTGTTTGGAATCGATTTGAAAATAGTCCCACTAGTGTTCAAATCTTTGGAGACGTCACCCATACGCTCGTAGTGTAGGAGGTTACAAGCAATATGAAAGAAAGTCTCATCACCAATTCCGGCCTCTGGATTTTGGGTGTTTGGAATCGATTTGCAACTAGTCCCACCCATGTTCAAATCTTTGAAGGCGTCACCCATACACTTGTATTGTAGGAGGATACAAGAAATATGAAAGCAAGTTGCATCACCAACTTTGGCCTCTAGAGTTTTGGTGTTTGGAATCGATTTGCAAATAGTCCCACTCATGTTCTGGAGTTACCTGTAATTACCTTTTGTCACATTTTGATTTGTAGTCACATTTTGATCTGTAATCACCTCCTGAAACTCAGATCTGTAGTTATATTTCAGTCACTGAAAATCGAATCTTTATTCATACTTAGAACTGTAATCACCTCTTGAAACGCGAACCTATAATCACATTTCATTCCTTGAGTCTTGGATCTGTATACTTTTAGACTTGTAGTTACCCTATTGAACTTTTGCAACTTCCCTCACTTGATTGAGTTCACTAGGGTATATATAGTAGTTTTTGCTTGTAATTTGAGCCACATGAATAACTATAGGAGTTGACTTGTAGAAGATGAAGTTGGAGCCAATTTCGAAGAGTTTTTTGGGTCGACTTGCAAGGTGACTTGATGGAGGAGGTTTTGACAAGACAAAATAATTTCTTTCTATGACACTTATGAAACCCTTCTTGAAAGAAGGGTTTCTTACATAATGCATTTGTTTTTGACTCAACAGAGATCCTAAAGGCCTTCAATGGAGGCTTGACCTACTGACCATTGACCCAAGCATGAAATCCATGCTTTAATAAGTCAATTTTTTTAATAATAAAAAATTGTTTTCTTTCTTTTGATAAATATATTACATCATGACTCAAGTACAATTATGAAGATCGACACTAGTTACATTCTTCAACACTCCCTCTTAACTAGGGAGGTATTCATAATTACTTGTATATAAAGTTACATGGGAGATCTCCAAAATGAACTATGAAGAGTTTTGGCACACTCAGTGCCTCAAACTAGATACCTGACCATGGTTATCTATCCGAGTGGGACTAAGATGGCCTCAAACTTTCAGCCAGTCTAGGTACCATCAGGCTTACTTGCTAACCATCAACCCAGGGATCTAGGTGCGTATCCAAGGTCAGAGCTCCATGACCAATGCCACCATCCCTCTTTGGGATCTAGACATCAACACATAGGCCAGGAAAATGTCCTCCCAAGCATCCACCATTAGATGCTTCAACTCTCCCTAATAAACTAGATATATCCATTTGTTCAAGCATGCTTCCCAAGTGTTCAACCTTCTTATGGGAGATTTACTTGTACAAACATAAATCCCATATACATAAACCTTCAAATATACATACAAGTAAACACAAACCTTCAGGGTCCTCATTCATCGTGATGCTGCGTTCATCATCAAGTTATTCAGATATAATTTGTTGGAAGCTTTCTTTTTCTTTCATTTCTTCAACAACACCAAATACATCCTCAGATTTGCAACTTCATCTATCTGTAGTTCTTTTATTCATTCTTTGGTTGTATTCATCATGATTGTCATAATATGCCCTCCCTCTCAACTGCGAAGATATACCCTTTCTTCTATCTAGGGTCCCTCTCAACATAGGGGGATCAACCACTTCCTTCTTATGGTATCAAGGTCATCTTGATTACTATCCATATAACTTTCTTCATCATGCTTATCGAACATCTTCATTATCTTGAAGATTATGTACCTGAAAACTTTAATAGCAAGTACAACCAAATGCAAACATACAAAAGCATTATATCAAAGTCATGTTACAATAATGGAAGCATTTAGACTTTAGACATCAAACACCTAAACCTAGTTAGGTTCATAATCAACAAGGGTCATATCTTTTATTTTCAAGACTTCAACTTCTTGCTAGTGTTTTGCCATAAACCCTAGACTCCATCTTCAAAACTCAAGACCCTAGATATAATTCAATCAAATAAGAATCCTTAAGGTTTCAACAATATGTTTTTACATGTCAAACTTCCACTAGGGTTTATTGTAAACCCTAGATTTCACTTTCAAAATCATGAAAACAATATACTCCTAGGGTTTCATTATCATGCCTTAGAAAATCAATCTCTATTAGGGTTTCACACAAACCCTAGATTTCACAAACTACAACATACTTGCATACAAGCATTTCTTATCAATATATATTAGGGTTTTAGATGTAAACCCTAGATACAATCATTAAGACAACAAAGTTAGATATACATAAATTTTGACCAGGTTAGGGTTTCAATCACGTGGACAGATATACACCAAGGGTTTCATTCTTGGGACCTTACAAAGATTTTATTTTTAAACCCTAAATTACCAAACCCTAAAGAACTAAAGTTTCTTCCATGACAATATCAAAACACTAAACTTCAAAGGAATAGGATTTCTAGACTTCATTGACAACCCCTAAGTAGATTATTGTTTCATTGACATACCCTTAGCGTCAAGAGGCTAGGGAATTCACAGTGAACCCTAATGACTAGGGTTTTATAAACAAATGACAAGATAGTATTATGAGGGTAGATTCAATTTAACGATTAATCTTCCTAACAAGAATCTTTTATGATTCAAAAGACCTAAACATGAAAAAGTTGGTAACTATTTTTCAAAAAGACCTTAACTTGTAATATGAAGAAAATTCATTATAAATCTTTTATACATACCTTAAATTACTCCTTTTACAAACCTGGTAGGTTATCCTTAATGAAAGAGCTCGTTCTTTAAATACTTTCACATTTTTATTTAAGTCACTGCAATATTTCTTGACAAATGCAAAATATGCAAGTACAATAGTGTGATGATCATCTAAGAATTTGGAAAGAGTTTCTAGGATTTTACTATAGCCAAGAATCGTCATATATCATAGATTGAATGTGAATCCCTAGACAATTGTGTGATAACGAGTATATATGAGAGGGTGATTGTTAGAAATTATCAAACTTTAATGAGGTTTTGCCATTTCTAGAAACATATTATCAAACAACTTCAGTAAGTAGCAAGAATCACATACCTTTGATTCGATGATCCATTGGACTTGTTGCCACAGCTGCATATACATTTGTTAGAAACGTAGTAACAATACTTGATCTGGTTCTTCAAGCATTGGATGCCTTTAGCTTCAATTCCGAAAACATTGTGAGGAAGCTCCAAGATCATACTGTCCAAACTTTGGATGATTGTCAGGATCTGCTTCTTCGATTGGTCGTGAATTTTTGTATATATATATGAGTGTACCGTAGGGCTGCTATAACTTTATAGGTTTGTGATTTCTCTTGAATTATAGATAGGCTTCTTTGTCTTTCAATGCACAGGTCCCAGTCTTCTTATGTAACAGCTCAAGCTTGTAAATATGCTTGTAGTTGATGACTGTAATTATTCTTGAATCCTCACTAATACGATTTTTCTTAACTGTAAATATTATGAACTTTATATGTTTATATCAGTATTTTCTTTTTCTGTCCAGAATTGTAGTAGTAGTCTAGGTTCTCCTTTGTAGGATCACAATGTCTTCAAATAATTCGACGTTTGTTTCACTTCAAGAAGATACCTCAGAAAGTAATTTTGCATAGGAATTCATTTGCCAGGGCTATATATCTTGGCTTTCAAATACTTGTTGAGAAATCCGTTAGGGCAGCAATTGATTTCTCTTATTATGGCATTATCTTGTGGTATTTAATTATTAGATCTTCTTCAAATTATCTTGTTCTTATCATCAAGACTAATGCCAATCAATAAACAAAAGAGGACACAAGATATAGGCACATTGCCAGGGAAAAACCTCTAGGAAGGGGAAAACCCAGTCAAGAAGTCTTCCTTCAGTAGGATCATATCACAGTTGAGATAGACCAAGACCCTTATTACCTAGACCGAGAATACCTTCCATCCATCAAGTCAACCTTGTTCGGAAACAACACATTCCTGTCCTGTAATGACATGGTGTCATGGTTCTGTAAACACCCCATACTTTGATCCTGCAGTATGATGCCTTGGTCCTATGACTCATACTTCGGTACTGTAGTCACCTTTCCTGCAGTCATACTTCTGTCTTGGAGTTACCTGTAAATACCTTCTGAAACCTTGAATATGGAGTCACATTTTGATCTGTAATCACCTCCTGAAACTCGGATCTGTAGTCATATTTCAGTCATTGAAACTCGGATCTGTATTCATAATTTGAACTGCAATCACCTCCTGAAACTCGCACCTGTAATCACATTTCATTCCTTGAAACTTGGATCTGTATACTTTTGGACCTGTAGTTACCCTTTTGAAGCTTCGGACCTGTAATGCTTCGATTCTGTAATCCTTATCGAATTTCTGCAACTTCCCTCACTGGACCGAGTTCACTAGGGTATATATAGTAGTTTCTGCCTGTAATTGATCCGACATGAATAACTGTAGGAGCCGACTTGTAGAAGATGAAGTTGGAGCCAATTTTGAAGAGTTTTTGAGGCAGACTTGCAAGGTGACTTGATGGAGGAGGTTTTGACAAGACAAAATAATTTCTTTCTTTGACACTTATGAAACCAAGTAGGGCTTCTTACATAATGAATTTGTTTTTGACTCAACAGAGATTCTAAAGGCCTTCAATGGAGGCTTGACCTACTGACCATTGACCCAAGCATGAAATCCATGCTTTAATGAGTCAATTTTATTAATAATAAAGACTCTTTTTCTTTCTTTTGATAAATATATTGCATCATGACTCATGTACAATTATGAAGATCGACACTAGTTACATTCTTCAACACCCCTTTAAGGCTATGGTGGTAAGCCAGGGATTAGTGTGAATCCCTAGGCTAGATGAGTTTTGGGGATTGGAGAGCCGAAACATCAAGTTGATAGTATTTACCACAAAATCTATCCTTTTTGTGGGCGTCCACTTCAATTTCATCCATAAATTCTCTTGCCATAGTCGTCTTCCCTAAGAGGAAAACCCTAGATTTTGTCTTCCTTCAACTTGGGGGCTTCTTGAATGTTTCATGAGCCTTGGGATTGCTAATACACGTTGCTGAAAACCATTTCTCCTAGCCTTGTCCTTTGTTTACTCCAACACTCAACCCATTAATCAAACCTTAGGTCTTGCGCCTCATCAAATAGACCTCTACCAAGAAAGGAAATTGCTTCCCATTGCAGTCTTGCACCTAAATTGTGTCTTTCTTGTAGAAAGCCTTTTTGTGTCACCTTATATCCTAACCTTAGAACATGCATTAGGTGACCTTCCACATATCGAGACTCCTCCCATTAGTGAAAATCGTAAAGAGCAGGGGGTTTTGGCTATGGTGATAGTGGGCCATTACCCCATTTTTGTCTCTTGGTCTAGTTTAAGCCTAGTAGGGCATCCCTCTCCTAGGATTGCTAGATTTTGTGACAACAGGTACCTTAAATCATTTTGCAATCGGGTGCTTATGCTTGCTTGTTGTGGGCATTTGATATTGACTATGGGGTGATTTGGAAGCAAGATGAGCTTTCTCTCACCTTAAATGGGGGGTTAATCTTTGATCCTAGTCCAGTGGGACCTCCCCTAATGGCCCAATGGGTATAAGAGGGGCACTACTTGGAAAGCCTTGATCGAGATAGCATAGTTCTATCTATCCCCACGTGTTAAGTTTTGGTATGTTCTATGCTTAGAGCAATTTACTTAAATTTTTCATATTAGCTCAATAACAATATTCAGATTAGCAATCACATCAGCATGATAGTAAAGTGTAGATAGAACATAAACATAAACAGCAAAAGACATGCCAAGACAAGAGGACACAAGATGTGGCACTAGCCAAGGACAAACCCCAATGTGGTGAAACCCTTGATCAATTCTTTTTATATTCTTCAATAGTTCAACAGAGAGAGAGATAGTACAAATACATCTGAAGTCAACGCTTTGACTTTCCAAAATGAGAGATCAGACATCAGAGATCTTCCCCGTGAAGATGACACAATGCAGTAGATGATAAGCCTAGAGCAGCTCAACCAATTACCCAGAACACTGAAGCTTTCCTTCTATAAAGCTCTTCCTCCTTCGCTGCTTCACTGATCATGTCAAGGCTGCTGATCTGGCACCTTTCATATGCAGCAAGGATTGATGCATTTCATGGCAGAACTGGACTCTAGATAGAGCACAAGCACTGTGAGCTACAACACTCTAAACAAACCCCACAGTCCACCTATTGACTGCAACTTGCCTTCATACATTTCCAACTGTCTGATGCCTGAGGGGTTGCTATCCTTCTTAACGCAGTACTTTAATTGCTTCCAACTGCTGGCTGTGGCCTGCGGCCTAGCCCAGTAGTGGGCTGAGACTTAGGTCTCCTCAATCAGCCCTTAAGCAATCCGATTTAGGCTTTTCCTTACAGTAGATTCTTTTGCCCATCAAGAACAACATCAACGTGTCTAAACAGTCCTCAAATAGGCCACGCTATCACCTACAACAATGTGGCATAGGACAAATCCTCCACGCAGTAATATAATTACTTTTGCTGCGGTTAGGTTCACTTGCCTTACAACGTCTAAGGGTCCATTTCAGACTGTGATATGGGCTCTGTTGACTACTACATGTCAACGACCCATAGCAATACACCCCCTTTTTTTCGCAAAAGGGATAGCACCTGATCGATGTGTCTGTGCCGTCCAACTATCATCATCAACCTGATCGTCATGTTATAATGTAAACCCATTCTGCATGTATATGATGTAAATAATCTCAGCAGATCTGTGTCATGTATGTAATTGCCTAGGTAAACCTACTTTTATGGTGACGATCTACATTCTGGGAGGTTTTTTGTCTCACTGATCCATTTTCGAATGGTTGGCAGAGTTTTCGTTCAGTCTTACCCCAAAGTCGGAATGGATTTTGTCACTGGGATCTTAAGGCGAGTCCTAGTGTTCTAGATCGAGTCTATGTAAAGATGATTTGGGAATAATACTAACTATTTGGTTAGGTTATTTTATTACAAATTGCTTTGTCTGTTGGATTATATTTGTCTCGCAGAAATGGGTAGTCTGTGAGGGTCTATTACAAATGGGTTTTCTCCCTTGTGATGTAAAAAAATATGAAAATCATGATGTAAAGTGTTTTGAGGGTTGAAAAAATAATTTATCCCCTCGTGGGTTAATTAATTAAATTTTCTGGCCAAAAATTAATTAAATTCTTAAGCCAAAAATTTAATTAATTTTAGGTCTTAGGTAAATTTAAATTCTCCAAACGCAAAATTCGTCAATCCTTAAAAATTAAATTTTAAGAGGCCCAGGAACTAAGGTAAATTAATTATTTTGCCAAATTTTAAACATTTGATCCTGTGGTTAAGTCAAAGTCAAAATTTAGGGGAAATTAACTCAAATTTAATTTTTTAGTTAATTAAATTGCATTTAATTGAAAATTTCGAATTTCCCCAAATATTTAAATATTTCGACGGATAAGATTAAAAGAAATTTTAATATTCATCAACGGTCGAGATTGCTTTGACGAGGATCACTCGAACTAGCTGTTGGAGGATTTATCTTTAAATAGGAGGTCATTTGTCAGTTGATCCATTTGATTTCTGAGTTGTGTCCTAAGCAAAAATCTTGTGTAAATTTTCCTTGGATAATAAATAAAGACTTTGGGGTTAAATTTCGTTGGTGTTACTCTTCATGGAAATACTGTAAGATGTATTTTTTTCATGCATACATTTTTTTAGCCATTGATGATAGCTTCTGAAGAGTGATTTGAGTACAGGTATCTTGCTCAGTCACTGGGGTTTAAGTGATAATTTAAATTTTGAATGTAATAGCAGGTATCTCTATTTATCTGATTTTTATTATCGTTTTCTTGCTTTATTTTAATGGCTGGATTAAGTTTTGCAGGAAAATCTTGATTTTTAGATCTTCGGGCATTAGGGGAAGTTTTCAGTTGGACCAACCAACTCCCAATCTGTGTTTTCTGAAGAGCCCAACTAAAATAGCTCCGGGCTTTTCATAAGAGTTTTAATGGTGATATATGAAGGGTTTTGAGCTAAGAACCTCCTTTAAAAAATAAAAAAAAATTAATTTTTGTGTGGGAAATTGATAGATCTGGCTGTTGAGAGCCTTAGATTATTAGATCTTGGAGCGGAATTAGACTTATACTCCTCAGATTTGATAGATCTACCATTGTTGTGCATAGATCTATAATTTTTTTGGTTTTCTAATTTGGGTTTCTGGGGTACTATTTTTTTTTGTATATCTGGGTTCTGGGTGTTTTTGTTTTCAGGTACAGGTTGCAGATCTGAAAAAGTTTGATTTGGAGTCAGATCTAGGCAAGGTCTGGCCTCAAAATAATTTTTGCAGGGACATTATCTAACTTTTTTGCAGTCCAAGGTTTTTTAATTTTAATTTTTTATTTTTTAAATCTGGAATTTTTTTACAAGGGTTTCACTAATAAATCTGAAGTAGAATATATCAACTTGATCAGAAATTTTTGGGAAATTTTTAAGGGTTTTATTGGACTACCATTTTCCTTTTTGTCTTCTACATTTTCCCCCTCCAGAAAATTTCGAAAATTTTTCCTGTACTGCCTGTGTTTTGGGGTTTTTCTAAAAAAATTTCGAAATATTTTGCTGCCTGGGGTCTTCCATTTTCTGCAGCAATCTTCTCCCTTTCATTGCAAATTTCAAATCATTTGTTGCTCGACTTTCTCTGTTGCATTCTCCTTCGCTACACCTGCAAAACCCTCCGTGATCCTCCATTCCTCACTGTTTCTCCTTCATTGAATCCTTGCCTTCGTTGCATTGGAATTTCTAAGTCTAACTGTTAGAAACCTTTCATGTACTTTCTGATTTATTTCTGCTTACTTGTTTTGTAACAAGTCATTTACCATGTAAATACTGAAAATAAATACAAGTACATGCTCAACACGTTACAGATCATCAACTGAAGGAAAAACAAGCAGACAAGTGACACTGTTATTTTTGGATCAATGTCCCCGAAAAACCCAATGCGGGAAAACTGGTGCAGTTACTTGAGGGTTTTATTATTAAGTAGTTTCAGAATACAATCTAGGTGCTAAACCGACTCACCCAACAAAGAATGACCTTAGTTGTGGTACCTCTCAGTTAGAGACAGATATTCTGGCTAAAACCCCGGATAAGCAATCCCACAGCTCTCAGCTCCAATCTGCCCCACGAAATCTCCAACGTTTGCCTCTAGGGACTTGCTTCAGCCTCTTTGGACCAGCGTTAGCCCAGCCTCACCCCAACTCGCCCTGCCTCAGCCTCTATAGGCACTGCGTCAGCCTCTAGAGCCTCTGCGTCACCCACGTTGGCTCTCTCTGGCGTTGCGCAACACCTGGCTGCCTCTGCGTGGCCTCTTGCTGGCTATGCGTCCCTCTCTCCCGGCTTCTGCGCTAATGCTCCCGGTACCCTCTCTGCCTCTCTGCTTCTGTATTCACTGCCCCTCAGCTGCAACTCTGATCACTCCTTCGATTTCCTCAACAAGCCCTGCTCCAGAAAATTGAATTCTTGATCAACTCGGTGTATTCTCCAAGTGACCTTCAAGCCTCCTCTTATACTTTTCTTGTTAACAATTCAACGGCCGAGATTAAGTCTCTAATCAACGGATAAGATTAACTCTGGATTGATCTAAGACTTTTGGACCCTTCTAACACAGTTTTATATTAATTCACATCAATATTTTATTTTCCCTAAGTTTAGACTTAGGGACTCCATTACAAATATTAATTATTTTAATATCTCCCAAACTGTTTAGAATCTAACCAAACCATTTCTGGGTATTGGAGATCTCATGTGCTTTAGCCTCTCCACCAATTTTTTTGGCTAGAGCATATTTGATGCTACCCCAAATCAACACTCCCTCTTAGTGAGGACTGTGCTCTAGTAATACTCTTCTTTGAGCATCACCCTAATCATCCGAAATCGGTCCTGGTGCTGATGCTGGGCTTGCTGCTTAACATCCTTTGTATTGCTGCATCATGTACTACTACCCATGGCCTTGCAACTGCCACTATTGCATTCGTACAACAACCCCTCTCATCATGCTGTGTTGTGCTGCCCATAGCATTGCCACTGCTAACTATTGCACTATAACTCAGTTACTGAGAAGTAACTGATCTCCCAACTCTGACATCTCTGTCAGGCTAGAGACACCCATGATGCTGAAACTCCCTTTGTCGCTGACAAGTGCCCCGTTGCTGCAACAGCTCCATGCATCTCGCACTACTGCCTCACACTGTCTTGGGAATCCTGCACTGTAGCTCCCTCTGTCGCTCCATCCGCATTCGTCTCTACTGATCTCTGCCAGTACTGCTACTCCTCTTCGGGGCTCCCGTAGCAAGGTATAATCTAAGAGGCTAGGTACCTCGATGATCCTGCCCCTCATCGCCTGTAGTATGTTTGACTACAACTCGATGTCTCCCCACTTCCTCTCAAGTGGCATGTGAGCATCATGGCACAATCATCATCTGTCTCCACTTCCTTCCCCACCCTTGTTGGTGCAGCCTTGGTCTCAGAAGCCTCTCCCTTGCTCTTCTTCCTCGGACACTGGCTCGCATAATGACCCAGTTCCCCACAGTGGAAGCATTTAACCTTGGAGAGGTCCTTCTTTTCCATTTCTCCTACTTTCCCTCAGATGCTAGGGCAGCATCCTTCTCTTCCTCCTTCTTGATTCTGACCCCCTTGCTGTTGCTTCCCGCCTTGGTCAGCCTTTTGATCTCTTCTTAGTGAAGAGTCGCCCACAGTTCCTCCCAATCTAGAAGGGTTGACTTGCTTAGTACGCTCTCGACAAACACCTCCCAGTCTTTTGAGACTGCGTTCGGGGCTGTTCTCACCATCAATTCTTGATTCGGTGTGGCCCCTATGCAAGTCAGTTGATCTCGGATCTCCTTCAATTGACCGAGGAAGGTGTCGATCTATTCTCCTTTTTGCATCTGGTATGAACGCAATTGATTTTCTAGTAGCATCTTCCTCTTCATGGAAGTTTGTTGATACATTTTCGTCAAGGCCTCCCACATCGCATTTGTCGTTTACTTTTCGGCAATATACGGTACTACATGGTCCTTGACCTCATCAAGGATGATGCTCTTGGCCCTCGTCATTGCCTCCTCGTACTTGTCGTTCTCAACTGGCTCAACTGGAATCGCTATCATCTTCAAGGCGAAGTGCTTGAGACAATTCCTGTTTAGAACGAACAATATTTTGGCCTTCCAAACTATGAAGTTTGAGGCTTTGTCCAGTCTGTCTTGGTCTCTTACCCCGTTTACTGCCATTTCACTACTCCTCTACTTCCCTTCTGGAAGTTCTTGGTGTGACTCCCTCTGAGCCTTGATTTCCCTCTTGGAAACCCCTATGCCAATGTCAAGATGCCCCCACTCCGATCGTTAGTGTAGCTGCACCATTGATCTGAATTTCTTGGCTAGAAATCCTCGACAACAACTCCCTTGGTCTTGCCATGTTAGCTACTGTTCTGACCACAATACCCCACCAGCTTCACTTTGCAACTTACCCACAGTCTCCTATGCCTCAACAAGCTAAAAGTTAGAATTTCTAGGCTCTGCGCAATCCCGACACCAACAAAATCTGCACCTCCTAGCCATGGGTGTCAATCCTTGCTGACTGAGAAAGATGACTGGGCACTGCGTAGGTCAGGTTTGCTCCCCTCTGCCACTGCACTGATCCTCCTCCTAGCTCAAACTTGATGACGCAGGCATTGCGTCACCCCTCCCTTGCTGCTTCTCCGCTAGGAACAACTTCTGTCACTTAGGACAATTGTTTCTGCTGCTGCTGCTTTGCTTAGTTGATGCTGTCCTGTGATCTGCAGCCACGCTTTGATACCATGTTGGAATTTCTAAGTTTAACTGTTAGAAACCCTTCATGTACTTTCTGATTTAGTTTTTCCTACTTGTTCTGTTTAATTAACAAGGTATTTACCATGTAAATACTGAAAATAACTACAAGTACATGCTCAACACATTACAGATCATCAACTGAAGGAAAAACAAGCACACAAGTGGCACCGTTATTTTTAGACCATTGTCCCCGGAAAAAACCCAATATGAGAAAACCGGTGCAGCTATCTGAGGGTTTTATTATTAAGCAATTTTAGAATACAATATGGGTGCCAAACCGGCTCACCCAACAGAGAATAATCTTAGCTGTGGTACCTATCAATCGGAGATAGATATTTCGGCTAAAACCTTGAATAAATATTCCGACAACTCTCAGCTCCAATCTGCCCCATGAAATCTCCAGTGTCTCTTCACCCATAAGCGAATTATATAAATACAATTGATCTCTCACCTCATTTGGCATCATCATCACTCACACATTTTTCTCTCTCCTCTCATTGGTTCGTACAACTATTGGGTAGCTCCTCTCTCTCTCACACGTGTGGCAAGGAGGAGTTTTCTGGGCTGAGTTGCAAGATCGAAGATTATAGGTAGCATACCAACTTTGACCAGCGTTGACTAGGGGTTTGTTGACCAGCTTTGACTGCGATTTTTGGAGGATCTTTTCTCTTTAGGCCGCATTTCTAGGCACAAAAATCGAGGGAATTTGGGAAGTTTGACCAGTGCTGACTTCAAGGTTGACTGCAGTTTGACGACAGAAAATTACAACAGTTTTTCTCTCTCGTTTGATTGAGTTTGACCAAGGTGTTTTGGGCTGACTTTGACATCCTAATCAGGCTGAGTTTGATTAGGGAAGACTGAGCTGTTTTGAGGATGATTTATTGATGATTTGACCAACATTGACTTTCTGGTTAGGGCTGAAGTTTGACTGCAGAAATTGACAGGTTTGTTTTGACTTTGAATTAGGCAAGTCAGTTTGACTTTTGTACTCTCTCTCTCTACTCATCTTTTTATATAATAATAAGAAGAATTGATCAAAGGGTTTTCCCCACATTAGGGTTTCTCCCTGACATCTGCCAAATCTGGTGTCCTCTTATCTTGGCTTGTCTTCCGCATATTGTTTTATGTTCTATCTACTTTTACTGTCAATGTGATTAATGTGATTGCTACTGGAAATCTAAATTGGACACTGCTATTGGGCTGCTTAAGGAACATTGAAGTAATTGTGCTAAGCATAGAACATATCATTGTTAACCAAAATTAGCATAGGATTAGAGTACAAGTGAAGACAAAGCCCAAGCAAGAGAGAGAAAGGCAATCATTAAGAGAGATCTGTTTGATCTAGCTTCAATGGCTTCTACATCTTACTTCATATCCGAGGATAAGCTCAAAGACAAATCTGACTATCATGCATGGAAGATGACTTTGGAAGAGCATGATGCCATGGACTATGTGAAGGGAAGAGTGGTGGAGCCTCCTTCAAATGCACTTGCTGTTGCAAAGACAAAATACAAGAAAGGTGAGGTCAAAGATAAAAGAATCATTATAGACTCTATTCAAAAGCATTTTGTTGCTTATATTTTTGATTTAAAAATATCTAAGGAGACGTATGACAAGATGGTTGGGAAGTTCAAATTTCAAAGTAAACAATGCAAATCAAATCTTCCTTCTCAAGAACAAGTTGAAGGCTATCAATATGGACAAAGGGGAGTCTATCCATTCCTACTTCATGAGGATTACAAAATGTTGAAGAAAGTGTAACTAGGTTCAGTCTTCATAAATGTAATTTTGGTCTTTGTACTTGTAAAAGAAAAGAAATATTATTTTTGTAAATTATAAAATGAGTTTCGTGCTCATTACATAAGTCCAACACATGTTGAAGTACTATAGGAAAGTCAAAGAGCCAAAGAAAATGTTAAAGAGCTCTTCTTGAGCATATATAAAATGTATATGAGTCAACCTAGTGTCTAGATCAACCCTCCAAGACAAACACAATCCTCCTGAAGAAGTCAGCTAGCAAAACGATGTAGAAAGTAGTCATGTCGGCCTCAAAATATATATAAACATGTAGTTGGCTCACATATGGAGACACATCCTTTCAATGGACATGTTGACTCAAATACGGGTACAAACAACTATATAAAGGAGCCTGTACCCTTGCAGTTTGTACAATGACATCTTCACATGCCTCTCTGAAATCTCAGATAAGAAAAGTGACACAGGAATCTTAGATGAAAGTAGCAGTTCAGTGATTCGTATGGAGAAGGATCCCTATGTTTTTCAGATGCGTATCTTAGATAAAGTCTCGGCCTCCCTAAAGTCTTGAAGATCTCTGTCTCAACATACCTAACACAGTCATAGTCTCGGCTCATGTGTGATGTGAAGGATGTAGGTGATCTCGCAGTAACACCCTCTCCTAGTCTTGGTATAATGAGAAGGATCTTGGTGTAGCATACATTCTTGACATAATCATGTCCTCGACATAATTGCAATCATGATATCAGTCATGATCCTAATGAGGTCAAGGTCAAGATAATGATGAAGACCTCGGTACAACTATCATATATATATATATATATATATACATCTGAATGGAGATCTCCTTGGTGTGATAAAGTTCTCGCTGAAGGTGTAGCATTGGTGTAGTAATAATGAAGATCTCAGTGAAGGAGCAGTCATGGTGCAACAATGATGAAGATCTCGGTGAAGGAGCAGTCATGGTGCAACAATGATGATGATCTCAATAGTGACAAAGAAGAGGATTGCTGTCTTGGTCTTGGAGTGGCATAATAGGTCAAGGGTCATGGTCTTGGTATTCGTCAATTGGAATCTCTATAAGAAGAATTTTGTGCGGGTTTCCCTCTCTAAGAGGGACAGGTTTTGGCCCTGGCAGAAAGGCAACACGTGCTTTTGTCTCTTTGTTTTGGTAGCTATTTGATGAACTAAGAACACCACTCTAATAATAACGAGGGAAGATCGTGCTAAGAAGAAAAAGTTAAAATACCTCACAAATAGTTATCATGCCAAGAAGAATCTCATTAACTCTAAGTGCCCTAGATTCTTCAACACAAAAATCAAGAATGACCTTCTATCTATTGGAGAAGTTGTTGCTAACAGGGTGCTCACTCTCATCGCTCTTGGAGGTCTTACAAAAGCATGGGATGTGTTTAACACCACCATTCTCAACAATGATAGGATTCCTAGTTTCGATGAATTATTGGCTAGATGCACTCAAGAAGAGACGCAGATGATGGAGAGAGAAAAGTCTTCAAACGGAAATGAACCTACTACTTTCTCCGTTCATGCTAAGAGGAAGAACAATGTTGGTCCAAAGAGACAAGGTCAAGGATTCAAGCAGGGATTCAAAGAAGGATGAAAAGGAAGGTGCTACAATTGCAACAAGTTTGGCCACTATGCTAGAGAGTGTCCTCACAAGAAGGATACTACACGTGATGATGACAACAACAACAACAATCACAACAATTTCAAAGGCAATGGCAATCAAAGGAACAACATGTTCAACAACAAAGGAAAGAGGAATGCTCCTGCTTGATACGGTAATGGTCGACCTCCCAAAAGGACGAGAAATTCCAGGTATGAGGAAATTAATGTTGTAGAAAAACAAAAGGAATTTTATCTTATTTCCGTCCTCACTACTGCCTCTCCTCTGGACACTTTGGATCATTGGTTGATTGATAGTGGTGTCTCAAGGCACTTCACTAGGTACAAGGAGGCCCTCTCAAATTTGATTGAAAAGAAGACTAATTTGGAGATCATACTTGGAGACAATGCCACCTACCCCATGAAAGCGATAGGGACTGTCGCTCTTCACTTAAATCAAGGTCAAACCCTTCATCTACAAGAAGTATTGTATGTACTTGATTTGAAGAAGAACTTGGTGTCGATTTCTGCGATGGAAGATAAAGGCTTCAAGGTAGCATTCATTGATGGAAAGGTACATATTTGGCAAAGAAACCCTAAAGATGAATTTACACTTGAATTTAGGGTTGAAGGTCTCTATCAATTTGGAGGAAGTCCTTTGGGAGATATGACTTGCGATACTTCTCTTCAATCTGAATTATGACACCGAAGATTTGCTCACTTTCATTATAAAGCCTTACCTAGGGGTAAGGAAGATGGTCATAGGTATGCCCAAATTTAACATAGATCATGAAGGTGTTTGTCAGGGTTGTGCAACTAGAAAACATGCAAGGGGACCATTCCCTTCAAGTGAAAGTCAAACTACCGACATTCTTCAATTGGTCCATTATGATCTATCTGGTATATTGCTCGTAACATCATTAGGAGGATACTTATACTATACAATTTTTGTGGATGACTTCTCTTGCAAAACATGGATCTACTTCTTAAAGAATAAGGATGAAGTGTTCATATGGTTTCATTCTTTCAAAGCCTTGGTGGAAAATAAAAAAGGGATGAAGATATTGAGGACCGACAATGGAACCGAATATGAATCAAACGAATTCAGTGACTTTTGGAGAGAGGTTGGCATTAAGAGGGAGACAACCTTTGCATACACTCTTGAGCAAAATGTTGTTGCTGAAAGGAATAATCGAACAATCATAGAAGCCACCCGTGCCATGCTTCATGACCAAGGCCTACCGAAATTCTTATGGGGAGAAGCTGCCAACACTGCCATATATGTTCAAAATAGGAGCTCTCATCAAGCATTGGATTTCAAGACACCTGAAGAAGTTTTCACTGGTAAGAAACCTAATGTTTCACTTTTTAGAATATTTGGTTGTCTTGTGTATTTTCATGTGCCTAAAGAGAAAAGAAACAAGTTAGAAGCATCTAGGAAGAAAGGAATATTTGTGTGCTACAGTGAAACTTTGAAGGCTTATAGAATCTATGTGATGGGTCAAAGAGAAGTGGAAATAAGCCATATGTCACTTTCGATGAAGATTTTTCTCTTGGGAAAGCCATAGATCTCCCTATCCAAAGGAAGGACAATGATGCTGTTGTAGGAAAGCAGGATAAATCTTCGACAGATGAACCGGTGCCCAATGTTGAAGGCACGATGGATCCCATTGATCCACCTCTTGGTGATCCCTCTACCTCAAAGAAAAGACCTTTGTGGCTCAAGGGGACTCTCAAAGATGCTAAAAGACATATTGCTCCAAGAGGGACATTTCATGAAAGTAAGAAGTTGAATAGGTATCAAGGGTACTTAGCTGCTATGAGTACTATTGTTCAATCTGAGCCATGTACGTTTGAAAAAGCCGTGAAACACCAAGCATGGAAGGATGCGATGAATGAGGAGTACGAATCAATCATGGAGAATGACGTTTGGGATGTGGTTCCTAGACCTAAGGACAAGTCTGTGGTCATTTCTAAATGGATTTACAAAATCAAACATGGGGGTGATGGAAATGCTAAAAATTACAAGGCCAAGTTCGTTGCTCAAGGCTTCTCTCAAAAGGAAGGAGTGGACTATGTTGAGATATTTGCACCAATTGCCCGATATACCACTATCCGATCCATTATTGCCCTTGTTGCCTCTCAAGGATGGAGTCTACACCAAATGGATGTTAAGACTGCTTTCTTGCATGGCTTGCTTAGGGAGGAAGTCTACGTAGAACAACCTAAGGGGTTCAAAGTGCAAGATTGAAGGACACACGTGTGCAGGTTGAAGAAAGCCATCTATGGGTTGAAGCAAGCCCCTAGGGCTTGGTATGAGAGGCTTGATAGCTACCTTATGAAGCTGGTATTTACAAGGAGTAAAGCTGACCCTAACCTATATTTCAAGGTTGAAAAGTACAGGCCTCTCATTTTGTTCCTTTATGTGGATGATCTCTTTCTGACAGGTGCAGACCCTCTCATTTATCAATGCAAGAGGGAGTTGGCTTCCAAGTTTGAGATGAAGGACCTAGGTCTGATGCACTACTTCCTAGGCCTGGAGGTCTGGCAAAAGCGAGGTGAGGTTTTCCTTTCTCTAGGAAAATACATTGTGAAGATGCTCAAGAGATGTGGGATGGTGGATTGCAAGTCTGTGTCTACTTCGATGGAACTCAACTTCAAGAAGCTATGTGGGAGCGTTGTTAGGCCTGAATTGGCAAATCTTTCCGAATATAGACAACTTATGGGGGCCCTGATGTTGTTGGTAAACTCTCGTCCTGACATATGCTTCGCTATGAATACGTTGAGTCAATTTATGGTTGAGCCTCATCACATACCCTGGATTGCTGCTAAGAATCTCTTGAGATATCTCCATGGCACAATCAACTATGGACTGAGATACACTGCCAGGAATTTGAGGCTACATGATTTACTAATGCTGACTGGGCTGGCAGTGTGGTTGATTGTAAGAGCACATCTGGATGTTACTTCTCATTAGGGTTTGCTTCAATTTCTTGGATGAGCAGGAAGCAGAAATCGGTTGCTCTAAGCACTGTCGAGGCCGAATACATTATAGCTAGTATGGCCTGTTGTGAAGCTGTCTAGTTGAGGAAACTCTTTAGTGAGCTATTTAAGCATATGTTGAATACCACTGTATTCTACTGCAACAACTAAAGTGGGATTCGCCTTTCAGAGAATCCCGTGTTCCATGACCGCTCCAAGCACATTGATATCAGGTACCACTTTATCTAAGATATGGTATAGTGGGGAGCAATAAGGCTCCAACACATCAGGACTGATGAGCAGGTCACAGACATCCTCACGAAGCCCTTAGGGAAGGTCAAATTCTTGGCCTTTCGAGAGAGACTTGGAGTCGTGGAAAGACCCTCCTTTGAGGGTCCCGCTTGAGTTGGACACTGATCTCTGGGAGCTCCTAGGGGCTTGGGGTACTTCTTGGAGCTATGATCGACCATATGGTGAGTGGTTCACCTTCCCCTATTGGTGTGCTGTATACAAGGTGAGTGGTTCACCTTCCCTTGTGATACCTCATGATGGTAGATGTGTGTAGGGTGAGTGGTTCACCTTCTCCTACGATTGACATATGCATAGGATGAGTGGTTTACCTTCTCCAATGGCATATGAGTAGGATGAGTGGTTCACTTTCTCTTGCTGATGCCCCAGAATACATCCTACCCATGTAGTCCGAGACTCATGGGAAGTACCTCTCATCTAGCCAATGAGTTGGGAAAAGTGGATAGGGACCATAGTACTACCGATGGACGCATCGTGTACTGCCGTACTCCCTATGTCTAGGATGCATGGTGTTCAACAACTTGATATGGGATCAATTGAGGTTCTACCTCTGGATTGGCTTTTGTCAGTGGAGAGTGGTAAGGTCTTGTGACTCACTCTCGATCAATTCTTCTTCATTATTACATCATGGTTCAACAGAGCAGAGATGAGATGATAGAGATGGTACATGATGTCAGGATGGCATGATGGTTGACGATTATGATGGATGGATTGGTAGGTGGAATTCTCCCTAGTTGAGAGGGAGTGTTAAAATTGCAACTAGGGTCAAATTCCACCTTAGGACAACTCATTTGATGAAGATGATGATTGCATTAAATTCCTCTTTTCAAGAGGACCAAAATTGATATAAAGATCATCTCATTTGCAAGCGGACGTGTGATTTTGAATTTATGCCCACACGTGCAAATTGTTCAAGTCAGCCACATCAACATGTAGGCTCAAGAAGCCCAATGGAAATGTCTCTTCATCCACAACGAATTGTATAAATACAAGTGACCTCTCACTTCATTTGACATCATCATCACTCACACATTCTTCTCTCTCTTTCTCTCATTAGTTCGTACAACTATTGGGCAACTACTCTCTCTCTGACACGTGTGGCAAGAAGGATGAGTTTTCTGGGTTGAGTTGCAAGACCAAAAGTTACAGGCAACAGACCAAGTTTGACCAGCATTGACCAAAGGTTTGTTGATCAACTTTGATTGCGATTTTTGGAGGATCTTTTCTCTCTTTAGGCCGCATTTCTGGGCACAAAAATCAAGGGAATATGGGTAGTTTGACCAGTGCTGACTTCAGGGTTGACTGCAGTTTGACCACAAAAAATTACAATTTTTCTCTCCTTTGACTGCACTGTTTTTGGTTGACTTTTACCTTTCGATCAAGCCGATTTTGACTGGGGAAGATCATGCTGTTTTGAGGATGATTTATTGCTGATTTGACCTGCATTGACTTTCTGGTTAGGGCTGAAATTTGACTGCAATTGATTGCAGAAATTGACAGGATTGTTTTGACTTTGAATTGGGCAAGTCAATTTGACTTTTGTACTCTCCCTCTGCTGAAATTTTGATATAATAATAAGAAGAATTGATCAAAGGGTTTTCCATGTTGTAAAATGTAACTAGGTTCGGTCTTCATAATGACATTGTAATTGTGATTTTGTAAATGAAGTAAAGAAGAAATTATTTTTGTAATGCCTTGCTTCATGGGTTTCATGAGCAAGAAGTTTATTTTTAGATGTCTCCCATTGAGAGCCTTAGGATTTGTCAAAAGGTCAATGTCATGTATAAAGATATGTCAAATATATTCTAGCAAATAGCCCTCCAAAGACAAGCACAATCCTCCTCTTCCTATGTCGACCTGCAAGATGAAATAATAACTCATGTCATTTCTCGTTATGGAGACACACCGGTTCATAAACTCATGTTAGCTTATATATATGGACAACTATATATACCCATCTCGGTCTATTCCATAGTCAAAAGATTTCACATCTATCTCTGAGTTTTTTGGTTGGGTAGAATGGAGAATTTCAGATCTATGGCATAGTGAGAAGACTTCGGATACCTCTAAGATTTCGCAGAGTAATTACAAAGTTTGGATGTGAGAAAAGAGCTCGGCCTATAAGGCACATGAATGGAGATTGGCTAGGGAATTCGGATTCCTCTTATGCTTAGATCACAGTGATAGCAAGGAGTATTGAAGGGCCAAGATATCATAGTTCAGGTCTTTCTGAAGCTCGATGCACAGTGGCAACAAGACATATTCAGATGTGATCACATGAGTTTCTGAAGAAAGATAAAGGGACAACGTGATTCTTCCTATAGTGAAGAGTCTCTTTATCTAGGTATCACATCAAGTGCAGAGAAGCAGTCTTGAAGAAATAACAGTTTGGAACTGTTGTCGCACAGATTGTCACGACAACGCTCAGACCGGGGGCTGTCACTCTGATCCCCGATCCCTCCGTTTAAGCCTGTCTCCCGCGGCTAAGGGGGGTAGACCCTGTAGGAAAGTGGGAAACCAACTGTGAATCAGTTGGTTTGGGAGACACGAAAGGACGAAAGCACTTAATAGATTTGTTTAATTTAACGGACCAGTGCCTTATGGGTTTGACGTTTAAATGATTACTTACTGTATGCTGCAGAAATGTAAACCCCACACAGTAATCATAACAATGCAAGATATCCAGTAAACTCACGATGTTTTTAACAATGATCTGGCAATTTAAGAAATAAACTTCAAAAGATACAACCATGTAAACTTGCACATTAACCAAATATTATATTCAAGCATGCCAGATAAACATTAATCCCAAAATTTTAGCCTCAGCAAAAATAGAACGCGATAAAATTTCCAGGCTAAAACTTCAACTCACAAAAAATTTCCACGATGCCTTTTTTATGCTTTTTTGACGAAATTTTAAAGCAAAAATCTAACTAAAAGAAAAATTAAAATTCTAATCTAAAGACTAAGGTCTAAAAAATTTTAAAGTCCCTTTTTTTATTTTTTTAAATCCTAAAAAAGCAGAACTAATTTAAATCTAACTAAAAAATAAAACCCTAAAATGAATTAAATTCTAATCTATAGAAAAGAAATAAAATTTAAATCTAAACTTTATATATATATATATTATATATATATATAATATATTATATATATATATATTTTTGTTTCAAAATCAAACTAAAGTAATATTATTAAACCTAAATATAAAACATACATATATTAAAATAAAACCTAAACGTAACAAAACAAAATGGAAACTATTTACAAACTAAACCTAAACGGTGCATAATCAAACCAAACGAAAAAAGAAACCGATTTAAAAGTTAAACTAAACCTACGTAACTATGCCAAAAACCAACGACTATCATTAAAAAAAAAAATCGATTGTATTGCAGGTTCGCGTGGACAGGCTCAAGGGTTTGCAAAGACAGCGGGAACGGACGTGGGAAGCTCGACGCAGGCAGGCAGAGCAGGATTAATACGTACCTTAGACCCACGATAAATTTAAAACTCCGGATTGTATTGCATTTGCAGGCTCATACGCAGGTTATGGAGTTTGACGGCGGAAGCGAAGAGTAAAAGGAACCCACGCAGGATTGCAGTTAGATGGCGGACTGATAAACGTTTGCAGGTTCCAGCGATTTTTTGATGGCGGACTCGTTCATGAAATAGCTGGCCCGATTTCTCTCAATGCGGTTTGCAGAGCTATGGAAGGATTTGCCAACAGCGCGGGTTTGAAAATTCCGGGTGGATAGGTGAGCATAGTTCAATTTTTCAATGTAGTAATACCACCCAAGTATAAAACTTTTTGTAGCTTCCAATAACCATGTAAAACCACGATAATTTCTTGCCGCAAGCTGGAGGTAAATACGCAGGATTTGGAGAACAAATTGACGGCAACCAAGGGCCACATTTTTTTGTTTTGCTGGCTAGAAGTATGGTGCTGCTTTTTTGATTTCTGCTTTGCAGGAGAATGCAAAGATCGCTGGCATCTAAATTTTGCAGAGAGGAGCTCATATGGCAGCGGAATAAGAGATGGGGTTATGCGGATGAGCAGAGGAAACGTACAGGAGCTCGAATTTTTTTTAGAAAATTTGAAATTTTTTTTGGGGAATGTCCCTGCAAAAAATGAAACCCCGGATGGCAGACTGCTTGAAACCTTGAAAAATTCTCATAGCCTGTGCCTGCAATCCTGCAATGGGAAAACGAAAACCCAGAAAATATATGCAATGATTGAAAATAAAACCCTAAAAAACCAACTACAAAATTTACAGTATTTACAGATCTACGGCTCTAAGCAGCCAGATTTATCAGTTATCCTCAAATATATTTTCAGAAAGTTTCAGATTGCTAATGAAATGCTTTAGAAATCTCTCATGCAAATAATAAAATAAACTAAATGATTGACCCAGGATCAAAACTAGCTGGGCCCTGCTAAAAATGCTTGTGGGAGTTGGCTGGTTCAGCCAAGAACTTCCCCTAACGCCCACTGATCCTCAAGTTTTCCCTGCACAGCTCACTTCAACTGTCAAATAAGAGAGAAAAAGCAGTACTAGATCTCAAACAAACAATGGAGATACCTGTCAATTACATCAGAAACCCTAATACCACTCAAACCTTAGCATGTGAACAAGATACCTATGCTCAACAATACTCTTCATTAAGCTGTTATTAACGGCTGAAAAATAAAATATGCAGAAATGAAATGGCTCACAACACTTCAAGAGAGTAACACCAGCAAGATTTTGACCCCAAAGTCTTCTTTATTAGCACTAGAAAATATTTACAAGAGAGCTTCTTCAGCCAAAACTCAGATCCAATATCTGATCTCAAATGACCCCTAGCACCCTATTTAAAGGAAAAATCCCAACGGCTAGTTTGAGTGATCCATGTCAAAATGATCTCGATCGTCGATGAGGATCAAGACATCTCTTAATCTCATCCGTCGAATTTTTTAATGCATTAAAAAAAAAAAATTGAAATTCTCAAAAT